>CAKNXH010063523.1:0-40699 GCA_932178445.1 Andricus quercusramuli | reverse complement strand
TCCGCTAGATTGTAAGTCAAGCTCCAATTCGCCAGAATTCGCAGCGCGAATACACTTAAAAACTGGCCTATTCAATCGAATTCTTAAGGTATAACTCAAGCGTGGGCGCATATAGGATTTGTTGTTAATATATATTAATGTTTTCTGTAGCTCAGTGTTGTCCTCTGGACTTACACACTTGGGATCGCTGGTTCGAGACTGGATGCATGCAATTTTTATTAATTTTTTTCGAAATTACCTTGACCACGAATTAAGGCAAATTGTCAAGCATTTAATTCGCGCTGGCTCAGTTCGTTCAACGAATCAGAAAGCAGAATTCGGGCGAATTTAAGCATGTTAACTCGCCGCAATCCTCCCGAATTAGTTTATTTTTGGTGGGATAGTAAACTTCAATTATCTTAGTTGAAAAATTCGGGTCTGGGCTTTGGGGGGGCCAAGCCGCCGTGGCCCCCCCTCTGGATCCGCGCCTGCTTGTGTCGTTTGTCCAAAAATTTAATTTTTTTATTTTTGATGATATTTTTACGAATAAAACAAAAACTGCGTGTCCGATCAAAAACTGATTATAATAAGTTTAAAGATCTTTTTTGGATGCACAATTTTTTTATTTATCTTTTGTCGTATCTTGCATAGTACGACCGGAAAATGTAATTCTTAATTTTTTCGTGCGATCGAGATTTGGATTTTCGATTTTCTGGAAAAATTCACAAAGTTGGTATGTTAGTCTTCTACGATGTTTAAAAAGCAACGTGTTTCTTCTCCTGACTTTTTGTCATTTCGTGCATTGTTTGACTTAAAATTGTCATTAAGATATTCAGTTATTACAGAAACATCATTATAAGCCTATGATAAACTTTCTTCTAACATATATACATACACGAGTAAACAAAATTCTTATCTGTTTCCGAAAAAGAGAGACTATGGCATTGATAAAAAAATGTACGCCTTGCGAACCATAATACATTGGATTAGTATTGTAATTTTCAGTTGTTTGTAGGGGTTTTATCCGATTTCAGATCACATAAAATAATACATTTTACTTTTATATTTTATTAAATTGAGTTATGGTGTGGAGGATTTTGGTCTACAATTTCATTCACATGCAATACTCTGAAATTCTTACGGATTTGGTTCTTGTTACCCATGGGAGTTTCCTCGATTTCATATCGGTTCAATATTTCTACGACGCCGCTGTTCATGTTTATTTTCGCTCGTTTTGCAGTGTAATTATTACGCGTATATATTCCACGGAGAATTGTATTATTACGCTCTAGAATTGCCATGACGTCACCAGTGGAAGTAGTTAAAACATATCGCTCTTCGGTTGGCATAGGCGCAGGAGAAGAATTTGCTGCTCTCAATTCAAGTGGTTTATCGACAGGGAAAGTGTATCTTCGAATTTCGAATGCATGGCGCGGATTCTTATAGGGAATAAGCCTAATAAATCTGAGTTGTTCAGGTTTATATCCGAGTATGAATTGATGACAGGCAGGAGGAGACCTGGACCTGGCACGAAGAAAAGTCTCAGCAGGGGGAAGAATCCTTTCTGGAGAATGTCGGTCCGGAGATTTAGAAGGTTCAAGACGAGGAAAATATGGAAGAATCCTTTCTGGAGAATGTCTGACAGGAGATTCGGAAGGTTGAAGACGAGGAAAATATGGAATAGGTTCGCCATTCGGTAAAGTCTCGAACTGGGAACTTAGCTCTGCAAGAAGAAAGATCAAATTTATTTGCAACTACGTTGAAACTTATTGGAAGCTGGACAAGCAATATTCAAGGACTATTATTCGGATTATTTTATGATACTTTGATATATTTCGTTGACATTAATAATTTCTGTCTACAAGTTAATAGAAATATTGTCGCATTTGTTTATAAAAATGGATTCTATTATTTGTCTTTTATAAGTATTTTTTTCTCTAGCCAGAATTTTAATCCAAATCAAAGTGATGGTTAAAGTTCCAACAATGCTGTGATAGACCTGTATTGAAATTTCCAACTCTAATCTCTTTTATGTTCAGATCTGTTTGGTTGACTACAATTTTTTTAAGATTGTTTTGATTGCTAAAATAAACATTCGGGTTAAATTTTTTTAAAGATTTTCTCAACCTTTCCGAGAGTCTTGAACATAAGGTAACGTAACTTTCAGATCGGATTTTTTGTACGTGTCAATCCAGTTATTTCTCCTACTAGAACTATTGTAGATTTCATAAAATTCTTTCCCCAATAATATTTTTTATTAAAGGAAGAGGGTAATTATTTTTAACTAATGTGATTATAATTTGATCCAAATTTCCTTCCTGAATTTTATATCACTCAATTCAATGCATCTGTCAATTAAATGTTTAATTAAGCCGACTTTTTGAAAACACACATGATGGGAATTAAAATCAAGCTATCCAGCAGACCATGAAGCTTTTTTAAACCAATTGATAATTAACTCACCTTTAGGTATTTTTATAATTTGTAAATGAAGATAATTAAATTTTTATGTTCAAGTTCAATTGTAAACTGTATGGAATTTTCAATACTATCAAAAATGTTAATGAAATCGTCAATTTTTTCTGTAGGAACAATAGCTAGAATATCATCAACTCGTTTATATTAAATAGGTCTAAAATTTAATTTTTTCAAAGCTCTAGTTTCTACATCTTCTAAAATCATATGAGCAACTATAGGAAATAATGGAGGACCCATAGGACAACCATTTAATTGTTTATAATATTTATTATTAAAAGAGAAAACCATGTTATTGAAGACAGTTCTATTACAAATTCATTTTTGTTGTTTTAGTTAGATTATGATTTAGTATTAGTTTTTCTTCAATGCAATCTGATACAAAATCTAATGGAATGTTATTTTATGTTATGCAATCGAGCATTTTTCAATTTTTAACCTGTATAACAACAATTTATGCAATTTTGAATGCTTTTTGGAAATAACTCAATTTTTAATGTTCAAGGAATAATTATATATATATATATATCATTGTATTTTATTCACCAATAGAATTGAGGATGACCATCAAGTTGAAGACCAGAGTATATACGATTCCCATTTTGTCCAATCAGTGGAAAAAATAATTACTGCGTCAATGAAGATTTTGGTTAACAGTGTGTTAAATGAATATTCTGGTGAATCATTAAGGTATATATATGGAAAATTAATCGTTATCTTATCACTTATGAGCGTGAAGCTTCTTGTGAGGTATTTCTGTTTATATTTCATAAATCAGTCCAAGGAAAGAAATTATTCTCTTAGGCCAAACCTTGTTTGTGAAAAATAATGTGATTTATCGAAAAGCTATTCCACAAAAATAATGGAAATTTCCTAACCCATTTAGAAGAGTTACAATCTCAATGTAAAAAATGTTTTTTACGTTTTTTTCGCTATTATTTTTCATTCTTACTGCTAAAATGATAACATTTTGTAGAAATTTTCAAAAATCTTATGTAGCGAAGTTACGAAAAATATTTTTTTTTCTGGGAGAAATTTTTTTTTTAGATCCCATCGTTTTCAAAAATTTGGTAAGAAGCGATAAGAAACTAAATTTTGGTCAAATATGAGTATTTCAATAATTAATGTTTGTATGTGTCAAGTAAAAATATGAGAGAAGTTCACGACTGCAATGAACGCGTTTTTGGTTCTGAGGCAAATTTTAAAACTGTAATAAGAGAATTATGCAAAGTGTGTTGACTTATACAATAAAACTGTGCTGACGTCAAATTTAATGAAATTTTAGTCTAAAGCATATTCACATATCAGTCTTACTTATTGCCTTCTTACATTTTTAAAAAAATGAATTTAGTTTATTTTCTGATTAATTATAATGTAATAAACTGCAATTACATAAAGCGAACAATTTTTAATAAGACGATGAAGAATATTTATAAGAATGCTTTCAAATTAATTTGTAATTTAAGAAGAAAAAACTATTTCACTTATTTTATCTTCAGTTCCGACTGATTGCTTATATTTTATTTGGTGACATATCACCAAATTTAATATAATTTTTATCATTACGTGAACAGAAGTGCAGATAGGGTTATGGACTAAATCATTTTGAGTCCAAAGTTTTCTTTCCTACCCCCCTGAATCAATAATTTTTTCTTCTAAGAAAACATTATCCATAGTAAAAAACCACACGGAAAAGTTTTTTTTCCAAGCTTGAATGAGCCTAACACAGTGATGTATTTGTGTAAATAAATTGACGAATCGAATAGACAAACGTCTATTCTGTGAAAACACGTCACTGTTAATATTTTCTCCGAACTGGAAACAAAGCAAAATATTTTATGTTGATAACGTTAATGAATGTTATCAAACAATAAAATTACTTACTTTGAAATCACTGCAGTGATGAAAATCTCTGATAAAAACACAACTTATGTCATGACTTTAATGTCTAAATCTTCCATTTGTTTATATAATTTGTTAACCAGTTAACTGGTAGGCTCGAAATCGACGTTATGTGCCAAAACTGGTAGAAGCAAATAATTCCGTGTTAATCATGAAAGTTCATTTCCTTAGAGTTTTTTAGGTCGCTGATGATGAATCCGGGGTCAAAATTGAAAAATTCAAAATGGCGGGTCCGATATGGTGGTCTAGAATGCAAAAATCACGTTACTTGAATGAAAGGCAGTACTAAAGAGTTGTTTAAGTCGCTGATGAATTTCCTAATATATGATGAGCTGATTTGAATTTCTCAATTTTGACCCCGGATTCGTCATCAGCGACCAAAAAACTACTAAGTACTGACTTTCATTCAAATCACGTGACTTTTGCATTTCAGTTTACCATATTGAATCCGCCATATTGGGTCCGCCATTTTGAATTTCTAAATTTTGACCTTGGATTTGTCATCAGCGACCAAAAAACCTAGGGCATACCAATTTTTATCAAAATCCGTTGAGTTTTGTTGCAGTTATTCAAAGTGCGCATATATGCGTCATTACCAGTTTTGGCCTGGATGATTTCTGCGCATATATGCGTCATTACCAGTTAACTGGTTAATAAAATTGACAAATTTTAACGTTTAGCCCCACTGTGCATTGTTGTCGTCTATCACAGATAACTTTCGAAGGAATTATTTGATTGGAATGCCCTTTAGTACGCTGATTTAAGGCCTAAAAAAAGGACAGAGGTTCTAGTGAAAAATTTTATTGATAATTCCTTTCTCCGACGAAACTGTGCAACGTCCGATAACATGTTACAAAACAAAATTGTTCATCTAAAAGCGAATTCAACAAAAGAGAATTCTATGTCACCAAATCACAGTTGTCAATGATTTGACGTTTACTTCTAAAAGGCTTAATCAAAAATGTTGGGAAGTACAAAGATCAAAACATTGAGAATCATACACTGATTTTTTTTATTATTTATAATTACTAGTTATTTGTAACATTTAAAGCCGAATTTCGATCACAAATAATTGTATATTATATATTCACATTCTTTTCGTAATTGAATGACTGGAGTGAAGGATTAGGGTTTACACGCTCTACTTTAAAATGAAATGGGATTTGACGCGTGTAGCCTACTGGAATTTCCTTGATTTCATTTGGGGTCAGGATGGTAATCTTGCGGCTTTCCATGTTTATTTTTGCACGTCCATAATTGTGAGAACTAGCCTTGTATGAATATATTCCAGCAAGAAATACACTATTTTCCAATATCGCAAAGACGTCACCATCGGATGTCGACAATACAATTTGTTCTTGGGTTGGCATGGCCACATAGACACACCGTTCCGCCATTAATCGAATTCGTTTATTCGCAGGAAAAGTGTATCTTCGAAGCTCGAGTGGCCGCTGTGTATTCAAGTAGGGAGTAAGCCGAATGAATTGAAGTTGGTCAAGTCCATATTCAATTCCTCCAGAAGAAACAAGCGTGGTAGGTGGAATTATGACTTTGGTATGAGCTGGGGGAGATCTGGATCTGTCACGAAGAGGAGTATCAGCAGGAGAAGGAGCCTCGGCAGGAGAATGTTTGCCAGGAGAATGTCTACTAGGTGAATGATAAGATTTACGACGAGGAGCATATGGAATAGGGTCACCATTAGGTAGACAATCGAATCCTGAACTTAGCTCTGCAAGAAGAAAGAGGATTACATGTTTTCAAGTCTTTTTGAACTGGCGACCATGATTTCTCAAAAACGGTTCAATCGATTGTTTTCAAATTTTGATGGTACATTCAGCACACGTACGGCTATCGCCGGAACTAGGATCTTTGAAAAATATTCAACCGTCTTTTTTTCATGAGAAAATAGTCGCAAAAAATCATGAAATTTTGGGTCTTAATGTTTAAAAGCATATAAAAAATTGCATTTTTGAGATTTTCGAAAAATTCTAGTTTCGGCGATAGCCATCCACCTATAGATTGACATCCAATTTTGTTTTTTGATTTTTGATGAGCCACTCGGACAGAATCATGGTCGCCGTTTACCTACTTTTTTCTATATGATTGCCATTCGCTCAATAAAACTCGCAATCAAGATCATATTTTTAAATTTAGAAATTCAGAGTCCGCTTTAAATTTAAGACACAATGCGGATTTCGGAATATGTTTTATCGTGGGGGAAACTACTCCTAAAAATGCGGTCCAGCTGAGGAGGTTTACTTTATATTACCCTGGAATTACCCCTATATACAAAATTAGTCTAGATGACCTAAGATCAATGTTCCAACAAAAATGAAATAGTTAAATTTTCAGTTCAAAAATAAATATTTACCTACAAAACAATGATTTTTCCATAATATAGTTGAATTTTCAAACAAAGTGACAATTTTCAACTAATATGAAGAATATTGAAACAAAATATTTTCTTTTTAACAATACTTTGCAATTTTCTACGAAGCAGATTAATTTTTAACCAAAAGAGACGAATTCTCAACAAAAAATGTGATGCATAATTGATATTTCAGCCCAAACAAATTTCAATTTTTATTGAAAACCCAGTTGAAGTCAACCAAAAAGACGAATTTTTAACAAAACCTTTTAACTTTTCAAACAAAAAGGATACTTTTATGAAAAATTGTTTCTCTTTCGAAAAAAAAATCTTAATTGTTAACCAAATCATTGAAATTTCTTACAAACTAGTTGAATTTTCAACCCAAAAAGACGAATTTCTAGCGAAACCGTTGAACTTTCAACAGAAAAAAACATTTTCACAAAATTGTTGAATTTTCTTCAAAGTAGAATATTTTTTGACCAAAGAATTGAATTTTCCACCAAAAAAATACACTTTTAGCCGAGAAGATTAGTTTTCTACAAAGCAGATTAATATTTTACCAAATAATTGAGTTTTCAACTAAAAATATAAATTTTCAACCGAGAAGATTACTTTTCTACCAAAAAAATGAATTTCAAAATAATACATGCAAACAGTTGAATTTCTAACTAACAAATATAAATTGTCTACAAAAATGGAATACTCACATTTCCACTGTGAAATAATAAATTTTTTACAAAAATATCGAGTATTCAGAAAAATAGTTCAATTTTTAATCAAGGAGATGAATTTTCAACTAAACTGAAGAATCTTTGTCTAGAATAGTTCAATCTACATTTAAAACATAAACTTTCAACCAAAAAAACATTGAATTTTCAACAGAATAATTAAATTTTCAACCAAAGAGAGTCATTTGCAACTAAAACCAAAAAAAAAACTAAAGAATGAATTTCTAACAAGCAGTTCGAATATTAACCAAGTAGTTGAATGTTCAACCAAAAAGATCAATTTTCTACCAGAATCGGCAAATTTGTAATGAAATAGATGAATTTTCAATCCATTAGTTAAATTTTTAGTTAAATAAGTTAATTTGCAACCAATAAAACCGAATTTTCATCAAAATAGTTGAATTTTCTACCAAATTATTCTTGACTGAAATGAATCTTCAACCAGAAATATGAGTTTTTAACAAAGTAGTTCAACTTTCAACCAAGTTGTTAAATTTTCAATAATGAATGAATTTTCAACTAAAATGAAGAATCTTTAACTGGACTACTTGAATTTTCAAAAAAAAAATTAATTTCCAATGAAGAGAACGAACGAAAAAACTCACTTATGCCTTGACTCAAAAATTATAAATTATATTTGTTAAAGTCTCCCCGTTGTAAATCTTGAACTTGTAAAAAATGTAGGAGGCAAATAAACTAAATTTTGCCACGTAAATTTGTCTGATGCAATCTGTGCTTGCCTATCGTGTGTCATTAATCTTTCAATCTTTACGCATACATGAAATTCAAACATATTTTTGGATTTTACCATACTTTTACGATACGATTGTAATGTAAAATATGCAATACCAGTTTGAAAATGTGGAATTCCAATACATTCACTGCAGTTCTACATTACAATAACGGTATTGGAATTTTGCCATATACTGACATTAACCCGTCTAGTGGTAATGCACTCGATTTAGAGCTTGGCGGTGAGGGTTCGATTCTCCATGCCTGCGAATTTCGATTTCTTTTGAAGCCCTTCTTTCGCAACATTGCATTATTTGTGTGGTAGTATTCCAATAGAAGAATGACAATATAACCATATGAATATTTAAAAAAAAGATTTCAAAAGATTTACTAAAAATTTTCAACATAAATTGTTTACAGTGTGAGTATTGATAGTAAAACTCTATGTCATTTGCACGTTAAATAACCAAAATACAATGCGTTGTGGACCATAAGAGGAAAGGTGACTAGTAGTAATGGTTATAGATATATTATATTATTATATTCACCAATGGAATTAAAGACGACCATCAAGGTGAAGACCAGAGTATGAACGATCCCCATTTTTGCCAATTAGGTGACAAACTGATCAATGCGTAGATGAATAATTTGTTCAACAGTGTATCTAAATATGTAATGAATATTCTGGTGCCCATTTAGTATGTATATGATAGCTTTATCGTTATATCATAAATTGTAGGCATCGTGCTTAATGTTTCGAGATATTTAGATTTAGATTTCATAAATCATTCCATGTAAAGAAATTCATTACCGCAACCGAGATTACTTTCTAAACTGAATTTCTAAACTATTTGCACATGTGCTGGAAATCTTCCTGAAAGCGCCTCTTAAGTTCCAAAGACAAGAAAATATTTGTTGGAGTCATGGAAACATAACAAATATCCTTTGATAATCTTGAGCATAGGGGTATTATGAAAAAACTATTGTTTGTTCATAAATTTGGTGAATAATTTTGTCTTGGACCTACACCAGATAAATATTCTACTAGGAATTATATATATATATATATATATATATATTCGGTTATAGTTTCGGTTTCTATTCCCTTGGAATAGAACCGGAGGGCTTATGACAAAGCCACCGAACGCGTCCTCGGGTTGCGGATGGAGGGTCCCCGTACCAAGGGTTTCTGCTGAATATGGTTACAATAATTAATAAGCAGTCGCGGACAATTGTCCAGGGATGGTCCCGAAGGAATAACCCCTAAGCGAAGGTGTGAGAACCGTGCCGAAAGCTGCATGGCACCTGGGTGAGGTGTCTTTAACGGTGACTCTGGGATACCGGGCGACGTCTCAGAGTACAGCCTTATCCTTGCATGCGGGGCTCTACAAGGATTGACAAACCCTTTCCCTAGCTGCTCGTGGGAACAACAATGAAACCAACAAACCACCAAAATGTTGTAGATGCGGTTCAAAACGATCGAACGCGCAGAGCACCCGACAATGGATCGGCAAACAATGCCGATCATGCTAGAGTTCGGGGTGCTGAAAATAATTTAGATGGAAACACGACGACGAACCGGCGAAACGCCCACATTGAGTGGACGGATCAACTTAAGAATGACGTGCTAGACTGCTACGATGCCAGTATTATCCCTGTTCGCGGAGGCTTTATGGCACGTATGCATACTCTGTGGTGCGAGAAACACCCAGAGCTTCAACACGTTTCGCATCAGTCTTTGCGAAATCAAGCCGACTACCTCCGGAAAAATGGATATGTACGCGGAGCGCTTCCTCAACCGCTGCTTGAACAAGCTGCAGACGAAGATGAAACGACATTAAGACCAACCGCAGAAACCAGGCACCTTCTGGAAGATGATCGCAATTTCAGTACAAGGAGGAACATCAACATGCAAGTTCCTCCTAAGCCCCAAGATCTGGCTGAAATGGATGCCTCCCTTCGTCGAGATATCTCGCAAGATTCCGACCTCTGGACCATCAATTGCTCAGTTTATGGTGCTGCGAGAGCTTTGGCTGATTCAAATCGAAGGCTGAAACCGACGATGGATCAAAAGACCAAAAGACGCTTGCATCAACTGAACAAGAAAATTGGATGGGCAAGACAGAATGCGTCCCGTGTTTAATGTGTGATTGACTACATAACATCTGGTAAACCGTTCACGGAAAGGGTTCGAAAGTTCGCCCAAGAACTAAGGACCTTGAATCACACACTGAACAAGTCAAAGCTGCTGACAATCAAGCAGCATATTGTTGACAAAATAAGGCTGTTATCTGACGCAAGGAGGAGGATACAGAAGAGGGAGAGATGGATCAGGGAGAATCAACAGTTTCTTGCTGACCCATCACGCCTCTTCAGTGATCCCCCTGTTTTTGTAAAAAATCCACCCAAGCCCAAGGAGGTAGAGACTTTTTGGAGAGAGGTGTACAAGATCCCGAAAACACTAGAGTTGAAAGAAGATACTGACAATATCATCCGCTTCAAGGAGTTTTGCGACAACCTCATAAAATCTGATGAGGAGTGCCCATCAGTCACTGCCGAAGAGGTGAAAAAAGCACTTAGAGGCACGAAGAACTTTTCCGGTGCTGGACCAGATTGTATCAAGAACTTTTGGTGGAAGAAGTTTACTTCTATCCACCAACATTTGGCCCGCATATTCACCTCATATTTAAAGTCGGAGACGCCCATTCCGCAGTGGCTGGTGTTAGGACGTACTATACTCCTACCGAAAAAAGGCAACTTGTCCAAACCGGAGAATTACAGGCCAATAACTTGTTTGAACACACTGTATAAGATCTTTACAGCTGTCCTAAACAACAGGATTGTTCGACGAATTGAGCCTGTATGGCGAGAGATGTACGAACAACGAGGCTCGAAAAAAGGTGTAGCAGGCTGTCGAGAGAACCTGCTGATTGACAGGTGTGTTTGTAAAGACGCTACAGTCCATCAGCGCGTCCTTTCAATGGCCTGGATTGACTACCGGAAAGCTTTCGATTCAACCTCTCATAGACTTATCATCTCTCTGTTGGAAAGCTTGAAGGTACATCCACACATAGTGAGATGCATAGAGAGATTGATGCCTCTTTGGAAAACTAGATTTACAATCTCATCTAGGAATCATCGAGTGACGACGAACAAGGTCACCTTCCAGAGGGGCGTCTTTCAAGGGGATAGTATGAGCCCTTTACTTTTTTGCATCACACTTCTGCCTCTATCTCTCGCACTACGAAATTCTCCTGGATACCTCTGTGGCGACACTAATCAGCGTGAGCATAAGGTCACTCATGTATTTTATATGGATGACCTGAAGATCTATGCCGCTGGTAAAAGCAAACTTCAAACTGCTATAAATATCGTCAAGAACTACACAGGAGAGATTGGGATGGACTTTGGTTTGGAAAAGTGTGCCAAAATTCATTTGAAGAAAGGAAAGATTACTGGCGTTCCCAAGGACCCTGAGCTTGTCGATATAAGTGTTATTAGACATCTTAACACTGGAGAGACCTATACATACCTGGGCGTGCCTCAAAGCCGCATTCAGGACGTAACATCAGTGAAGGAGTCTCTCCGAAGCAGATACAAGCATCTTCTTCGACAGATTTGGTCTTCCAATCTGTCGGCGTTGAACAAGGTATCTGCGACTAACATGCTTGCCGTCCCGGTCCTACTCTACTCGTTTGGGGTGGTTCAATGGACGAAGAACGAGCTTAAGGCCCTTGATGTCACCACGCGTAAGATCATGCATATGCGTAAAAGCTTGCATATCAATTCGTCAGTTCCGCGATTATACATTTCACGCCGTCAAGGCGGACGCGGACTTCTGAATCTCCAGTGTCTTCATAACCGAATTATTTTGAGTACAGCTTACATCGTTGCAAATGGCAGAGATCCTCTCCTAAAGATGGTCAGAAACCACGAGATGATTGGCGAAGGAGCGTTCCTTTACAAAGCCGCGGAGCAAGCTGCCGAGACCCTTGGCCTGAATTTTAATATCAGAAGTGAGGAAAGTGCATTACTCCATCTAGATGCTTCACGTCTAAAAGCCGAAGTGAAGAAAGCAGAGGTTGGAAAATTTCACCAAGAGCTACTCGACAAGCATATGCACGGAAACTTTTACAGAAATGTAGAAAAACAGTCCTTGTCGAAGGAGCAAACTTTTGCTTTCCTCAAATCATCAGGGCTCAATTCAGGTACAGAGGGCTTTATTTTCGCATGCCAGGACGGTGTCATCTCCACCTTAGCATACCGTCACCGCATTTTATGTCAAGAAGTTCCCAGTGATAGGTGCAGAGCGTGTCATGCACACGCTGAGTACCTAGAACACATACTATCGGGGTGTCCAACCCACGCAGGAACAACGTATATCTATAGACATAACGCGGCCCTAAGAGTACTTTATTACCACCTTTGTCGCTCTTATGGTGTTGGTCGCGACCCTGCCCTGCCGAACGCTCCAAGGGATATAGAGTCAATTGTCCGAAACGAGAAGTGCCAGATTTTCTGGAACTATGATTTTCGGGCAGCAGTCTCCGTTGCGCACTCGAGGCCTGACATTGTTCTCCAAGACTTCGAGAAACGAACTATATTCGTGATCGAATTCTCGGCTCCGTCCGAATACAATATCACTGCAAAGGAGAAAGAAAAAGAGGAGAGGTATCAAGACCTTAAAAGAGAGCTGCAACGACTGTACCCAAAATATTCGGTACGAGTAATTGTCCTTGTGATAGGTGCTCTCGGAGGTGCTAAACTATCACTGGTTCGTAACCTCAAAGCCATACCCGCGTGCCAAAAATATGCCAAGGCACTTGCGAGATGGATGCAGAAAGCTGTCATCCTTGGGTCGCTTCGTGTCCTCAAGACACACGAGGGTTTCGCCGGCCTGTCGTTGTGATTTCGTCGTGCCCTGTGACCACCCATCTCACGGATGTGAGACGTGGCCATAGGTGTATTTTACCGCGGTTCCACTGGGGGCTATTGACATCTTTTTTTTTTTAGATGGCAGTTGCTCTTAGTGGTACCCTGCGGTGGTTGTTTAACTTTATTTTATATATATATAAGTGTATATAAATTATGTATGGTATATAAAACATATATTTATACACCAATAGGTATCGTAGAGTGAAATAAACGAAGCATTGTTTGAAAGCATTTGCAAATTTATAGAGAATTTTTTTCTTAAGGAAATAAGCTATCAGTGAATGAAATCCAGTTATTCCTTAATTGGTATGAAAATATGAGAGAAAAAAGTTCTATCAAGAATAAACGTTTTTCAATCAATAGTTTTTGTACGTTTCAGGCTGAAATTATGATTATAATTATGAGCTAAGTTTACGACTTCGTCATGAACGCGTATCTGTTTCTAAGGCAGATTTCGAAACTGCAAACGATAATTACGTAAAGTTTGTGTACTAAGTACTTATATGTATAATAAAACTGTGCTGTCGCTATACAATGCATATAAAATGAGGCGGATAAGGTTTTTTCCGTTTATTTCAATGAATATTAACAAATTTCAAAAAAGGTGTAAATATTCAAAAATACACTCACACTGCATTTACATGATTAAATTTGAAATTAAGAAAGAGCAGTTAAAGTAACTCCGATTAAACCACATAAATGCCCAAAGATATGCAGTGAAATGTGTTTTCCAGTAAGAGTTTAAAAAAATTCAATCTGAATCTTAAAATGTTTTTATTTTCGGGATTGATTAATTGCTCCCTCCTGGGGTGGGGAACTTTGTAAAGATAGAAATTTTCAAACAGTGAATTTTTCATATGTATGAGTTCTTAAACAATATACTTTTTATGATAACGCGAAAACAAATTGAGCGGATCAGATGAGAATACATATTTTTTCTCGATTTGATCTCTTCTCCATAATGGTATTAAATGTCAATCATTGCAATTTTTATTAGACTCGAAAAAAATGTACAGGTAGATTTTATTGTAATACAGCCTTTTTCAACCAAGAAGTTTGAGGTTGATTTAATAAATATATAAAATTTAGAGCATTTTCAAAATTTTTAAGAACGTTTTTTTGGGATTTAAAAATTCCATTCGCGGTTATTCGTAGTACTTGGAAAGGAAAAATGATTGACCAAATCACATTTGTCAATGATTATTAATTTTATTTTAAGAGGTCTGGGCATAAATGTGGAAGAAGTTCGGAAATTGAAAAATTAAGAATCCTCACACATTGTCTTCATCATTATTTTTAATTAAGAGTTATTTGTAACATTTTAAGCCGACTTCGAATCACAAACAATTGTGTATTTCAATTTTGAATTTTTTTAGTAATTGAATCATTGGTGTGAAGGATTTTGGTTCAAACGCTCTATTTTGAAATAAAGTGTGATTTGACGCAAGCGGCCTACTGGAGTTTCCCTGATTTCATCTCGCGTCAATAAGGCAATTATGCCGTTTGCCATGTTTATTTTTACACGTGCTTTATTGTGAGCGCTACTTTTATATCTATATATTCCTCCAAGAATATTATGATTCTCCAATACTGCAAAGATGTCACCATCAGATGTTGATAATACAATTTGTTCTTGGGTCGAAATGGGCACAAAGTTTTTCCTTCCTGCGAGTACCTGAATTGCTTTATCTGCAGGAAAAGAATATCTACGAAGTTCAAATTGCCGGTGCGGATTTTTGAATGGAATAAGCCGAATTAGTTCAAGTTGGTCAAGTCCGTATCCAATTCCGTCAGGAGAAGCAATCGTAGTAGGTGGAACCATGCACCTGTCACGGGCTAGAGGGGACCTGGACCTGGCACGAAGGGTAGACTCGGCAGGAGAATGAGACTTGGCAGGAGAATGGGACTTGGCAGGAGAATGAGACTTGGCAGGCGAATTTCTGTCAGGAAAATAAGAAGGTTCCCGAAGAGGGACACCCGGTATAGGGTAGCCATTTGGTAAACAATCAAATTGTGAACCTAACTCTGCAAGAAGAAACAGGATTACATTTTTTTTTTAAATTCATTAGTGTATTATGAAAACCTTGCGGCCTAATTGGGATGTAAGGCTCAGAATTTTCAGGGAAGATTGCCCTAGGAAACTTATTGAAAGCTGGAATAGCAATATTCAGTGAAAATTATTTGGCATGGATCCTAAAGAAGTTTCCTTTCCAAATTTTACAGAATGTGATGTGCTTCAATACATGCAGCGGAATTATTGGTGAACGTCCAAATTTTGTTCAAATCTGCGCAGGTGCCATATAGGAAACTTCTGTATAGTTGTCATAAGATATGTAACTTTTCCGCAACATTGCATTACGTATGTGACAATAGTCCAATACATTTATTGCAATATAACAATACGAGCATTTTCAAACTACTACTTCCAAAACGTTCAATGAAAAGTTCCAACAGAAATTGTTTATAGTGTGAGTATCGATAGTAAAACACTGCTGTATGTGCACACTTCAATTATAGATACAAGTATATTATAGCATTATATTCACCAATAGAATTAAAGATGACCGTCAATGTGAAGACCAGCGTATAAACGATCCCCATTTTTTCAAATTAGGTGACAAACTGATTGATGCATTAATGGAGAATTTCTTAAAAAGTGTATCTTATTATGTAATGAATATTCTGATGTACATTTATTATGTATATTATACTTTAATCGTTCTCTTATAAATAATAGGCATCATGCTTAACGTTTTGAGATATATGTATATTTATATTTCATAAATCAGTCCAAGTCACGAGTTAGGAAAAAATAAAAATCTTAATTCAAAAAAAAAAAATATATATATATACATTTTTATGAGAGAAGGTATTAGCTATGGGTAAATTTGACCTCCCCCCGTTTTTGTCAAGTGTCCACGTTTTGAGACCCTCTGCCCTCGAGAAACAGGTTTTACGACTATGTATGGATTTATGTACGTATGTACACATGTATGTATGTTTGTATGTTTGTGTGCATGTATGTATGTATGCTTGTATATATGTATGTATGTATGTATGTATGTATGCCTGCCTGCATGTCTGTCTGTCTGTCTGTTTATCTGTCTGTCTGTCGGTGAGCACGATAACTTTTGAAAGAATTAATCTATTATATTAGGTTGGTACACTCTTTGTGTGTCGGAAACTGAAGGTGAAGTTTGTTTTTGAAACCATTTGTTCCAATATATAAAAAATTTATGTATGGTTATTCATAGTACTCGGAAATTCGAACAATTTAATGTTGCGACATTTTTTGATAAAAAAAATTATCAGAGCTGTAGCACTTTCAAATTTTGATCCCACAAAAAATAACGAAAATTCAAAAATTTCATTGTGCGGTCAAACAATGCAAGATGTGAAAAAAGATGAAGAAACAAAAATTGTGCACTGAAAAAATATCTACGATTTTGTTATGAATCACTTTTTGATTGGACGCGTCTTTTTTGTTCTATTCGTTAAGAAAAAAACATTAAAAATAAAACTAAAATAATTTTTTGGACAAACGGCACAAGGCACGAAAAAAATAAATGGACAAAACTTTTCCGGATAAAAAAGAGATAAAAATTTGTTATTGATGGTTTTTTGATTGGATACGCAGTTTTTATTTTAATTGTGAAAAATTACATGAAAAATTAAAAACAAATGAGAATTTCTGGAAAAACAAAGAGAAAGACTTAAAAAAATGATAGACTAAGCTGTTCACCCTAAAAAGATCTACAATTTCATGTAATTATAAAAACAAGATGATAAAAATACACTTGTTACAATATCACTGCATTTATAACCATTTATAAATATTGTGGACATTTTTCTAAGGGCGTATATAAGTTCCGAAGATGAACAAAATTTCTGTTGAATTCATGTAGCCATAAAAACTATCTCATAATAGCCTTGAAGATGAAGATATCATGGGAAAAACTATTTGTTTATATGTAGATTTGTTGAATAATTTGTTCTTGGACCTACTACCTAGGTAATTTTTGTCGCAAGCTTTTGTCTTCGATCGAACTCCTAATTTTTATTGCTTTCCTTTTTTATTTCTATCGCTAAATTTATAAGATTTCATATGTTCTATAGAACAAAAAATTCTCTATAACTTTGCGAATCAAATCTTTGAAATTTTATTTTTGATTTCCTAAAATCATCAACGAATACCATTTTTAAAGATCAAAGAAAAATATTCCTTGTCATTGTAGCACGTATAATCAACTTCATTGTTGGGCACTTATTCTTTGTTAATAATGAGTCAACTCGTCTATTATCAATGTCCTTTATTTACCACTAAATTCGTCTACACTGATCAACGTTCGAGTTACTAGTGATGTGAAAATTGTTCGACCACCCCTTTACCTGTTCTCCCCGTCCCTTGCGTTCAAAGGTGAGAGAGCAGGGGAAAAGGTCCCGATTACCTATACCTTTTCTTCCCTATCGAACGAAGGTCGAAAAGGCAAAGCCATGGGTTCTTGTTTGGTCAATATTCATTATGTTACTGTCGATAATAAACATAACAAGTGTATTTAAATGATATTTCGTTGAACAAAAATAATACAAAGAAAAAGTGGATCATTCGCTGATCCATCCTCCCCCCTCCATTGAAAAGTTTATGATTTAATTAAATGTAACCTTCAGATTGTAACTGACTTAATTAATGGCGAGAGTGCCTAATAATCAAGTTGTAGGAGGAAATTGTGTACATGTCATTTGTCGATTAATGTGTCTAAATTAAATAATCTTGATCGTCAGGTTACGTTGACATTTTAGTTTCAATAGGCAAAGGTGCTAATTTTCTTACATTTCTTTTCAATTCATTTTTCGCCGTTTTTACTTTGACGGTCCTCACAATTCCGTCTGAACCAGGAAATGTTTCGATGACACGACCGAGCAACCACTGCATCGGTGGAATGTTATCTTCCTTCAAGATGACGATTGTACCTTCCTTGACTTGATGTTCACCGTTGTTCCACTTGTGTCGAATGTTCAACTCATTCAGGTATTCCTTATTCCACCTTCTCCAAAAATCTTGACGCATCTTTTGAATATGCAAAAATTCCATCAGGAATAAAAGTTATCTAATGAATAATTTTTGAGCATTTCAAGTTGATATCATAATTATGCGCTAAGTTTACAACTGGGTAATAAACGCGTTTCTGTTTCTGAAAGAGGTTACAATTCACATTAGACTTGGAAAAAGAAAATGAATTAAATTTTTAGACTTAACTTTAGTTAAGACAAATGATGGTAGAATTATAACTGGTTGCTATAGAAAACGCAGATAGAGCTATAAAATTATCACATCAAAATTTCCATAGAAAAAATATTGAATTATGCAAACAGATTCTTTTTTTGAATCATTATCCACCTTCGTCCATAAAAAATGTTAAGAACAGAATTCATTAGATAATTCAGAAAGAGAACAATAAAAAACAAAGAGGTAAGAGATTTCGATAGATTCGGCACGGTTGTTTTACTTTATTCAGATAAAATTTCAAAGGCCTTGAGATCATCACCAGGAAAAATGGGTCTACATACAATCTATAGAACTCCGTCCAAAAGTAACAGAATTATTAAATTCGAGAAGGTCATACGTGAAAAAATGAAAAAATATAATCTAGTTTATAAAATAAAATGTAGGAGTTGCAGCGTAGTATATATATAGGTCAAATAAGAAGATCGCTTAGGGTAAGGAGAGATAAACATAAAAATAATGTTCATAGAAATGAGAAATATCATAGCGTTCTGCCAAAACATACAATCACATGGCCAAGAGTTTGATTGGGACGATGTTAAAGTCTTATATAAGGAAAGGAACCAAAGAAAGAGGGAATTTATGTAAATGTTATACATGAAGAGAGAGGACAATGATGCAATGAATTCGAAAAGAGATCTTCCGAGATACAACCAAGCTCTTGATAGTTTTATCAAATGTTTATCAAATAGTAAACACATTATTCAAAGAAACAATTATTCATGACATAAAAACCACATGGCTAATGTTTGTTTTAAAGTTCACGGAACTAATTTGAAAGCAGTGCATATGCAAGACAGCTTAGTAAAAATTAAAAAGGTCTGGTTATAAAATCCAATGAGAATTATGAAAGCCGATTTGCGAATTTTTTAATTGCTCTTCTGTGCCATTTAATGGATGATTCTCCGTCAGGAAACTTGGTCCTTTAAACATATTTCTTGATGTTATAAACTAAATTATATAGACAAGGCCACTCTTCAGCGATTTATTCACAGAAATATAGTCTGCTTTTACTGAAACCATTTCAAATTAGCCTAACACAGCGATGTGTTAGCAAAATACCGACGTTAACACAAGTGGTTTGGAAAAAGAACACATGTGTATAATACATTGGCTTTATTATTATTCGTAATTGAAAGTTACTTATAACATTTCAAGGCGAATTCTGATCACAAACAGTTGTATATTTTAGTATCACATTATTTTGTAATTTAACTAATTGTGTAAAGGGTTTATACGCTCTACTTTAAAATGACATGGGATCTGACGTGCGCCGCCTACTGGAGTTTCCTTGATTTCATCTGGCGTCAATAAGGTGATCATGCCATTTGCCATGTTTATTTTCGCACGTGCTTTATTGTGAGCACTAGGCTTATACGAATATATTCCAGCAAGAACATTTTTCCCCTCCAATATAGCAAAGACGTCACCATTGGATGTTGATAATACAATTTGTTCTTGGATTGGCATTGGCACATAGCAATTCTGTTGTGACATTAAACTTATTGGTTTATCCCTAGGAAAAGTGTATCTTTGAAGTTTGAATAGCCGTTGCCGATTTCTATAGGGGCTAATCTGAATAAATTGAAGTTGGTTAAGTCCATATACAGTTCCGTCAGACAAAGAAATCATGGTAGGTGTAACCATGCACCTGGCAGGAGCAGGAGGAGATCTGGACCTGGCACGAAGATAAGTCTCAGCAGGATCAGCAAATTGAGCAGGAGAATGTCTGACAGGAGAATAAGAAGTTTTATGACGAGGAACACCAGGAATTGGGTCACCATTAGGTAAACGATCGAACTGTAAACCTAACTCTGCAAAAAGGAACAGGATTACATTTATTTAAATCCATTAGTGTATCATGAAGTCCTTGCAGGAAATGTTGCGTATTCTGAATTAGAGATCATATTCATATTCATTGAGGACAAACCATTGGGACAGAATGCGGATTTCGATGGAAAAATTGGTATTTGCAAGAAGCCTAGAAATGTTTTTTGAATTGGAACGTGCTCTATATCAGTGCCTTATATGCCAATTTGATCAAAATTGAGTTATCAGTAGAATCCTATTATATGCACATTCCTTTGTCGTATGCGGTCATATTATAATAATGAAGACACTACTCATAAATATATTTTTTGGGGTTTGAAATAAGGTCTGCTCATACGTCTCTATATGTCGACATACAGCAAAAACAAGGACTGATCTACCAGCGCTTGCTCCATAAGGGATTTTTTCACTATGCTTGAATATAAAGCAATTGGTATATGAATCGTGAAAAGTTTGTTTTACTCATCAATAATGTAGGGCATAAGTTCATCGCAATAAGATAAAAAAGAAAATAGAAACATAACGATTGGAAACGCCGGAAAATATTGCGTATCCTCAAAAGTTTTATTATCAAAAACATACTTTAATTTGCACAAACTGCGTGAAATATAAGAAAAAAAACTTCCTTTATGTGCCAAAATCAAATAACAAAATAAATAATTGTATATCTGTGAAAAATAAATTGATTTTCAAGTTGTGTCTCTGAGAACACTGCCTCAGCTTCAGACTTTGATCTATGCTATTTTGATTTGTGCTCGCAACTGATTTTGACTTGTTCTTGTTTCTTCCAGCTGAATTCTAGTTCGCCGTCCAGGCATTGAGTTTTGCATCCCGAGCAAAATACGTACGCTTTCCTGACTGCCAAGACTGAAATTAAATCCTCCCTTGCGTTATGCGCTACCCAAACAATCGCATTTTCTAATGCTTAACGAATCAGGTTGATTATTATGCATAAGTAAACCAGAGAATTGTAAGATTAGAAGCGCTGAATTTGACATACGAGGTAAAGGGTTATTCAAGTTTGGTAGCCGTTATTTGAATTCTATTATATCAACTTTTAATTGCACTCTGTTGAAAGTTCGTACTTATCAGCTACTTATCGTCAAGTTGAATTATTAATTATGTTGTTTGAAGTCTCGACATTGTACAAAACCTGGAAGGCTGATAAACTAAATTGTGTTACTTCAATTTGTTTCATTCAATCTGTGCTTTCGTGTCCTGGGTCATAATTCTTTTTGTATACAGAAAATTCAAACGCAGAACAAGAACTCTCTCAAAGTTATTTCAATACATGACACTATAGTAAAACAAGGCTGTACATGAGTATTAATAGAAAAACACTGCTGTATGTGATTTGACGAACATCTTTGTGTAACTGATAAGTTACTTAATTGCGATGAATTATGAATTAGGATGCGTATTAAATATCCTAAATGCAACACATTGTAGACCGTGAAAGCAGAAGTAACAAGTAGTAATATTATTAAGATGAAGAATTCCAAGTTATCGAATAGTTTAAGTTTTTTGAGCTTTCCGTGGAATCGTCCGAATAGCGCATATGGCACGGTTTTAGAGCACGCTTCAATTTTAGATATATTATAATTTCATATTCACCAATATAATTGAGGATGACAATCAAGGTGAAAACTATATTAGAAACGATCCCCATGTTGGCCAATTAGAAGAAAAACTGATTAGTGCGTAAAGGAAAATTTTGGTTGACAGTATATCTAACTAGATAATGAATATTCTGGTGTTCCATTCAGTATGTTTACGATATTTGTATTGTTATCTCAGGAATTAAAGTCGTCACACTTTAAGTTCTTAGATAATCATATTTTTATTTAATGAATCATTCAAAGTAATGAAAATCATTACCTCAACCCAGACACTTTTAAGAAAAATAAAGCAATTTCTCCGAGAGCCCTTCGCCAAATATAACTGGAATTTTCAGAGCCATTTACAGATGTGGTGGACATCTTTCTGAAGGCATCCTTCAATACAAATTTTTGTTAGAGTCATGTGGACATATAAGCTATCTCATAATAACATTGAGTATAGGAACTGAGGATCGAAATTCAAATCGAGGTTATGTGAGCATAATCCGAAAGATTATCGAATTTCATTCAACATGTGTCACGGCTTTTTTGTAAGTGGAGCCCAGTTTTGAAAATATTAATATATTAATTGAATTTTCTTTGCCAAGTGGGTAATGTGGAATTTTTTGGGAACGTACTGAATTTGATGGACAAATCTTACCACGTGAAGGTAATTTTTGTTGCAGGTAATGATTACTCTGAAATCCAGGTGAAGATTCTACTCTATTTTTTTTTTTTTTTTTTTTTGTGAAAACTTTTATCTCTGATTGAAATGTTGATTTTTGTCGTTTTTAATTCTTATTCTTGTCACTGAAGTGATAAGATTTGATGTATTCTACCAAGATTTTTTTCTCGAGGAAGCCAGCTTTCATTCAATAAAACTTCAACATTTCTAGAAAATGAAGCGTGAAGTTAATCCTTCTCAGATATTCACTTTTCATAAATCAGTCCAGGGAAAGAAATTTGGCAACCGCCGCAAAGGCTATTTTGGGAATAATGAAGAGATTTTTCCTAATAGCTCTTCACTACAAATAACTGGAAATTTTTTGTTCACCATTTACAAATGTTGTCAACGTCTTTCTCAAGGTGTCTGCTGGGTTTCTGACACAACAAAATTTTTTGGAGTCCAGTACACATTAAATCTATCCCATAATGTGGATATGGTTATTGTGGATATGTTTATTATGAGGAAAAGTATTTTTTTCTCAATAAATTTGTTAAATAATTTTTTCTCGGACCTAAACTACATAATCATGAAATACTAAATATGGCGTATGCGGATGACCTTGTAATATTTGCCAAATCACAGACTGGCCTGCATGAGGAAATAATAATATTAGAGTAAAATTTTAAATCTAAGAAACTACAAAATAATACGAGCAAATCAAAAATATTTATTTTTCACAAAGGAAAGTTGAATGAAGGTTCCTTCTTCAAATGCGAAAATGAATAGCGAGAGATTGTAAGTGTATTTAATTATGTTTGGACCAATTTCTCTAGTTCAGCGGTATTCTTGCAAGCTCTAAACAAGGAAAAATCTTCGACAAAAATAGCGATAACGTCTGTAGATAAAATAATCTCCGCAACAAAGTCGAATAGCTGGAGCACTGAAGAAAAACACTTTTCTATTCGTTAGCGGTCATTGTACTCTTCTACAGTATCGAGATATGGGGTCTCGAATACTTGGACGAAATTGATAGGGTTTAATTAGCATACTATGAAAGAATTCTAGATTTGCCGAAATATTACCCCAATTATGTGGTGCGAAGCAGACTTCAAAGCTCAAGCAAATACAATTGGGTCCTTCAGATTGTGGAAATCTTTGAGATTAACCAGATATATCAATAGATGATTTCCATAATTTGATTGATCTGATTACGTGGAAAGTCCATCTTTTGTAGTTATACAAAGAAATTTTTTTGCGTAATGACATAGGATAGGGTAGTCTGAGTATACTCTCAGTTCCGAGGATTTAGCAGTAGCAATTTGAGTTATATAAAACAGGTACTTCTAATATATGGACAAAATTAATGGCACAATGTCAGTTAATAACAACTAGAATGCCTAGAATCCAAATTTATGACAAGCGTATTAAGTTGAACTCAGACGAAAATTGTACACTTTGCTTTCAACCTTTTCGAGAAACTTTATTTCATGTGTTGGTAGAATGTCCAATGTACGCTGAGACTAGGAAATGATTGATAAATAAGACATTAAACATTAGTGCGAGTGAAAAAATATTAAATATTCTGAACGCAGAAAACGATGGTGACGTTAGAAGACTATACAAATTTTTTGTGAATGTCTCTGCAAAAAACGATCTTATAAGGGATGGATGATTAATATAGAATCATAGTACATACGTTGACTTTATTATTATTTGTAATTAAGAGTTACTTCTAACATTTCAAGCTGACATCGGCTCATAAACAATCGTATATTTTAGTTTCACACTTTTCTTGTCATTAAATTAATGGTGTAAAGGATTATGGTTCACATGCCATATTCTATAATGAAATTGTATTCGACGCGAGGGGCCTACTGGAATTTCCTTAATTTCATTTGATGTCAATACGGTAATCTTGCCGCTTTCCATGTTTATTTTTGCACGTACTTTAACACGAGTGTGAGGATCAGGTGAATACATCCCAGTAAGAACATTACTTTTCTCTAATATTGCAAAGACATCACCACACGGTGTTGATAAAACAATTTGTTCTTGGATTGGCATGGCCACATACGTATTCTTGCCTGCCCTTAATAGAATTTGTTTATCAGCAGGAAAGGTGTACCTTTGGAGTTCAAATAGCCGGTTTGAATTCTGGTAGTGAGTAAGCCGAATAAATTGAAATTCATCTAGTCCATATTCAATTCCCTCAGTAGAAACAATCGTGGTTGGTGGAACCATGCACCTGTAATATGCTGGAGGAGATCTGCACCTTGGGCGAACAGAAGACTCGGCAAGAGAAGGAGACTTGGCAGGAGGAAGGGACCTGTCAGGAGAATTTTGTCTCCCAACACAATTATCAGAAGGTCCACGACGAGGAACACCAGGAATTGGTTCGCCATTAGGTAGACACTCAAATTGTGAACTTAACTCTGCAAGAAGAAAAAGGATAACTTTTTTTGAGTCCACTAAGTGTATTAGGAACACCTTCTGGCGACATTGCGAGGCAAGAGTGGTAGCCTTGAGGGCAGATTGCCCTAGGAAACTAATTGAAATCTGGAACAGCAATATTCAGGGAAATTGATTGTGGGAGGATTCCGGAAAAGTTTTATGTCCAATTTTTCACAGAATGTGATGTGCTTTTATAAAAATATGCAGCAGAATTATTCGAAAATAGAAAAAAATTTTCGCAGATCTGCATAGGTGCCATCATATAGAAAAATACTAAGGATTAAGTTTAAGGTCGTCCACTTGCACTTTCGGACAGATCGCGGTTTACGGAATATTTATCTGGATTTTGGAATCAATTCATCAATGCATTGTAGATCGTGAAAGCAAAAGTGACTCATAGTCATGAAATTAGGACAAAGAATTCTGAATTATTGAAGAATATCTGTTTTTGAGCTTCCTGTAAAATCGCCCAAATCGCGTATGATGTACGGTTTTAGAGCACACCTTAATTTTAGATATATTATAGTTTTATACTCACCAATAGAATTGAGCATGGCCATCAAGGTGAAGACCAAAGTATAAGCGATCCCCATTTTTGCCAATGATGGAAAAAAACTTATTACCGCGTTAATGAAGAATTTTGTTAACGTTGTGTCAAACTATCAAACAGATATTCTGGTGTTCCATGTAGTATAAATATCATATATTAATCGCAATCTCCTGAATAATATGCTTCATGCTTAACGTTCTGAGATATGTTCATTTATATTTCATAAATCAGTCGAATAGGAGAAATTGATTACCTAAACCAAGACTAGTTTGGGAAAAATAAAGGCTTCATCAAATAACTATTCTTTATTAGATATTCGTCGGTATCGTTATATAATGTATATATAATGATACGAGTACGTGCGTGATACGAAATGTAAAGTTTATACTTTGATGACCAATATTTCAAATACTTGAGAATATTATCATCTCAGATTTTGCCAATATAACCTTCAAACCTTTGATTTTAATCCTACTATTCTTAAATTTACAAATATGTGCCTATTTTCAATGGGTAAAGTTCCGAAAGGGTACAGAAAAATAGTGGGCTCTTTTCTGCTGTAGATCATTTGTTATGGTCTTGTAATAAGATATTTTTTCTCAAAATGAAAATACCTCAAGTGTGAAACTGTAACATGAACACAGCTGCATTCTCATTTCTGTTGCAACTGAAAACAACACGTAATCGATATAATTTTGAGGATCGACGTTTTTCTGTGGGGAGTACCTCCGACTAAATCAAAACTGACCATACCTATGTGATATTTTGGCACTTTGATGATTAAAATTCTCTTGCAGCCAAATAATTCTTTTTGTGTGAAAAATATATTCACCTCGTTCAAAACGAAACAAAAAATTCCATTTTCCAGAAAAATCATGCGAGACGTGAAAAGAATGATTGAAAGTGAAATTTTCCATTTTAAAAACATCTACAAATTTTCCTAGAACTATTTTTTGATAAACCGCATATTTTTTGTTTCTAATCGTGGAAAATTTTATTATAAATGAAAATAAAATGTCAGTGAAACTATGCAATATTGTCTCTCAAGAGAATAAACAGGTTCGCGACGAGGAACACCAGGAGTGGGGTGGTCAATAGGTAAACACTCGAACTGTGAACTTAACTCTGCAAGAACAGAGAATCAAAATTTTTTTAATACGTTGGTATATCATGAACTTCTTGTGGCAAAATTGCGTCGTAAGACTGAGGACATTGATGGAAGATTGTCAAGGAGAACTTATTAAAAGCTGAATCAGTAATATTCAGGGAACATTATTTGGAAAGGGTCCTGGAAAAGTTTTATTTTAAAATTAAAAAAAATTATAATGCGTCTGCTACCATATCATAGTCAAACAGAGACAACCGAATTAGTCATGTCATTTATGAAGATTAGAAAAACATTTACAACATGGTATTTCTAAATGAAATATTGTCAATTAACATTTTGAATACGAGAGAGGGGAGAAGACGGTGAGTGTTTGTCAAATCAAATTTAATTAGGTAATGTAGGTGGCCTGCTAGCCGGGGCTTATGATTTAATTATTACATGTATCTTTGTTTTCGAAATTCAAACGCATTCAGACTTGATTGTATGTACGACGATAACGACTTCTCCTATCTTCTCAACTCGATTATATCCCAAACTTTAATTGCTCAATTTCAGTTAGAAATACCATGTTGAATTTTTTTTATAAACTCCTTAGATTACATAACTATTATTTCATCTCTGATCGACTGCAATATGACAGAGAAAATTGTAATAAACAAAAAAATAACCATACTACCCTCCGCCATATTTGTATAAATATAAACACCCAAGTAATGGGATGAACATTATAAATATTTAAAAAAAGGTGTTTTTTTCAAACAAGCGACTCAAACTGACCTGCCCACAATTACCTGTACACTTGACTTTTATAATTCTACAATAGCACAATTCAACTTAATTATGAGAAAATATGTATTAAATACAAAACAATTACCCGTGTAGAAATTTAAATCAGGGCACCACCAGGTCCTGGTAAGGTTGCCTTATTTTATTTAAGGCCCGGATACGGAAATCCTATCGGGCCCTGATGGTGTTTCGTCACGCTCGGAATGGAAAGGGCCGTACGTTGCCAACCTTAGACGGTCCATGTCAGGCAGCCTTTTTTGTGCCTTTAAAATAATTAAGGTCCTTTGCAGGGCCGTGATTATTTCGTATCGAATTCCTTACTTATTTTTATTTAAATGAGAATGAAATAAATATGAAAATATGTACGATGAATTCAAAAAGTAAACGAACTATTGCCCAAGGCGGCATGATTCAAATCTTGAAATTTTAAATCAAATCTGTTTCTGTCAAATCTTTTATCCACGATATCAGAATTTTAATAATTATTATTTATAGTGATTAATGTATGTATGTATACCATTAGGCCATTTCCCTTTTGGGGTAGGCGTGACACTACCCGATTCGGGTAGTGTTTCTAGGTGGATAGTTTCTTGTAGTAAAGAACTACAAGTGTGGGCTCACCACACCCACGACGCCAACAGTACACAGTAGTATTATTCCCGAATGGTCACCCATCCAAGTACAAACCGCGCCCAACACTGCTTAACTTCAGTGATCTAACGAGAACTGGTTTTTTCAGCGTGGTATGACCGTTGGCGATGAAATGGCAATATCATTATTATTTCAAGCATTTTACGTAGCTAAGCACCGTAGATTATTATTTAATTATTGTAAAAAAATCTCATATACTACATAAAAAAAAAATCTATATGAATTAATGTATTTCCTCTTTTTTTACGAAAGCGACTATTAATCATTATCATTAGTATGAAAAGTTTGAATAAACTGCGTTAGTCAATAAAAAGGGCCATCTATCCGGACCTTATTCGTACCTAATCAGGGCCGTAAATACGGCCTTTTATCAGATCGCCTCAATTAAAAATAAGGGCAGCCTATCCGGGCCTTATTTGAACCTGATCAGGACCGTAAATACGGCCTTTTATCAGATCGCCTTAATTAAAAATAAGGGCAGCCTATCCGGGCCTTATTTGAACCTGATCAGGGCCGTTTTATACATTTTTAAATCAGGTAACCTTATCAGGACCTGGTACGGGCCTTTTTTTAAATAAGGCTAAAAAAGGCATTTTCCACACGGGTAGTGCATGGTATCTTTCTGGATACCTTATACTACTCATACTGTTTATAATGTGAATCAAAATGTAATTACACTTGGTGTCATGAATCATTTAATTAATTATTGATAATAGAATAGGCTAAAACGAACCCTGCAATTTGCTACATATACCTGCTAGGAGTCAATAAAGAGGAATTCTTTAAGGAAGACAATGAAGATCATGCTCAAATTTCGCAGGAAAAAATATATTCCAGAAAAGACACTTTTCATTTTATGATTACATTCGTAATATTTTATTAGATAGTGTAATCACTTAATAATGATAACAAGCACAGAAACAGTATCAAATCTCTTGGAATTCTAATAAAAACAGTCAAATATGAAAACAGAAGAAGTTTTGTGACATTTTGTTTTCAGTTTGACATCGTATAAAATTATCTTCTCACTTGAAGTTGTGCCCAATCCATGAAAATACTTTAGTTAGAATTATAAATTTGAATAGCAGGTTTTCATCATATCAACAGCTATTGAAGTTGTCCGTTAGCTACATACTAGTAAAAATAGTGTATTTTTATATAAAATTTTGTAAATTCAAATATGTGAGCATATTTACAAAAACAATTCATATCACGAATTTAGAAAATTTTCTGGGTGTGTTTCAAAAATGAAGCGATTTTTTCGAGTAGCTCTTCGCTAGTAATAACTGGAAATTTTTTATCAACAATTTACAAATTTTGTGGACATCTTTTCAAAGGTGTCTGCTGGGTTTCTGAGACGAACAAATTTGTTGTTGGAGACCTGCACACATAAAATCTATCCCATAATAATAGCCTCGTGGATAGGGCTATTATGAGTATGGCTATTAAGGAAAAAAGTATTCGTTTCTTAATGAATTTGTTAGAAAAAATTTTCTCGCACCTAGACTATATGAATATTTTGCGCTAGGTATCTTAAAATAGAATAAACCAAATTCAGTTTAAAAATATTGGTTTTTTAATTAAATTGATCCTCAACAAAGGAGGTGAGCTATGTCACTTTTTAGGTTGATTCAGTTTCAAGGTAGTTGTCGTTATTCATCGTATTTTTGAGAAGAGGCAGAGTTATTTCTAATCGCTTTTTCCATTCTTATCTCAAAAATTATAAGATTTTATAGAAGAAGCTTATTTTCTTAAGAAAAAAATGCTCGACAACTTTGCAGCATCTAATTTTCAACATGATTTTCCAATTCCTAGAGTCACAAACAAATAATTAAAAAAAAAAGAAAAAAAATATTGAACAAAGAATAATACTTGAGATTAATTGATTGATTTTCAATTTAAAAATATGATCATAATTATGAGGTAAGCTATGAATTTAAAATGAACGCGTTTCTGTTCCTAAGACGGGTTTTAAAACTTTAGAGGAAAATTACGCGAAGTTTGCGTACTTATACAATAAAATTGTCCTGATGTCAAATTTGCTGATATTATAATCTAAATTCTATTTAGGTTTGCTTATCACCTTCTTAAAGAACGTGATGAGATATTTTTATTGTCTGAAACATTTTCTCGAGTCTATTTTTTATAGAACGCATAGATTGGTTTCAATCACTAAAAAATTTGATTAAAAATTATGCATTCCCCTTTTCGGTCAAACTATGCAAGATAAAAAGATAACAAATGCACAGACAAAAATTATTCATCCAAAAAAGATCCAAATATGCATGAAGCGACATTTTTTGGTTTGAACAAACATTAATCGAGTGCAAAGCGTGAAAAATATCATGAGAATGTATTCGTTAAAGCCGAAGGAGCTTTAAAAAAATACAATGAAGCCTTGAGAATCATAATACATTGACTTTATTATTATTTGTAATTACAAGTCACTTGTAACATTTTGAGTCGCCTTTGCATCAAAAACAATTTTATATTCGAATGTTACATTTATTTGTAACCAAGTAAATGGTGTTGACAATTGGGGTTAACACGCTCTACTCTAAAACTCAGCAGGATCTGACGCGCGGGGCCTACTGGAATTTCCTTGATTTCATTCGAGGTCATTGCGGTAATCATGCCGCTTATCATGTTTATTTTCGCCCGTCCTATACTGCGACTGCTAGGATTATTTGCATATATTCCAGCAAGAAGTCTTCTACTCTCCAATATTGCCAAGGCGTGACCATCGGATGATACTACAATGTGTTCTTGAGTTGGTATGGGCACATAGACTCTATGTTTGACGGCTAATTTAATGGATTTATTGGGGGGAAAAGTGTATCTTTGAAGCTGAAAATGTCGGTGCAAATTTTTAAAGGGTATAAGCCGAATAAATTGAAGTTGGTCAAGTCCATATCCAATTCCGTCAGAAGAAGCAATCGTGGTAGGTGGAGCTATGTATCTGGCATGGGTTGTAGGAGACCTAGACCTGGCACGGAGATGAGACTTGGCAGGAGAATCAGGACTGGCAGGAAGAAGAGACCTATCGGGAGAATATTGTCTCTCAACGAAACCATCAGAAGGTTGGTGACGAAGAACACCAGGAATGGGTTCGCCATTAGGTAGGCAATCGAATTGTGAACTTAATTCTGCAAGACAAAAAAGGGTATGTTCTTGAAATGAACGCAGCACAGAAAAAAATCTGTTGTAGTATCGCAAATACATTAGAGTCCCGCTATACTGCACAGAAAAAACAAAGAATAAAATTTGTTGCAGGAAATTTTTTAGAGCCATAAAGTTTTGTTCAGCCAACTCCGCGTCTTTCAAGATACATGTGTTTCTCATGGAAAAAACAAAAGAAAGTTTAACCGATATTTGTGTAAAGTTTATCCTGTGAAGTTAATTTTTGTTGCGAATAATCTTTCGTCGGAAATCGATATAAAGTTTATCTTCTGTTTTTTCTGTGTGGCCGTTTCGTGCGTGACAAGATATTTTGCGTAGATAATTGTAGTTTTCAGTCGTTTGCAAAGTTTTTTTTAACCACAGATGAAAAATTACTCTGGGATTTACTGTTATACGTAACATATAATTAAGTTTAAAGTACTATGAAATATAATTTATAATAATATATAACTTAAAATAACTATTTAATTTTAATTTAAAGTTCAATTTTGATTTTAATCTTAACTCTCTTCAGGTTAGAGTTATTCTTGGTTAGATGAAACAAATGTATTAAATGAAGGCTTTGTTTTTTTCTAACGCAAATATTTTTCTGAGTGATTCTGGAAACCTGACCCCTTCTGATGTTTGCCTTTTCCGACGCTGATCGATTTTAAAAATGTTTACCATTTCGAATTCACCAAATTGTTCCATTTTTTTTATGTGATTTTTGATGTTTTTTTTTTAATAGTTCAGTTTTGAACATACTCAAACAAAGTTTGGAAAAAAATCAATTGGAATATAATCCAGATTACTTCAGACAAATTGTTATTTGCGGAAAGTATGAGACTGTTAAAAATATCATAGATATATTGAAGTATTATATTCACCAATATGATTCAGGATAACTGTCAAGGTGAAGAAGAGAGGATAAACGATCACCATTTTTTCCAATTAGCGTAAAAACTTATTTAAACGTTAATAAAGAATTTGGTTAACAAGCAATCTATTAAATGATCTAGTGTTTCAATCAAGTATAGATAAGGTATCTTAATAATTATGTTATTGATTAAAGGCGTCAAACTTATCTTATCTTGTATTAACTTGACTCAGCCAAGGCTAGATAGCTAGAAGTAAATTATGTCACTTTTCACAAAGTCTCAGTTTTTAAATACAAAAGTATTATTTGATAATGAATAAGAGAGCTTGAATTAAATCATTGTTATTCATTCAAAACGCGCAGAGCAGTCTTGAGATGAACAGGGCCGTAGCAAGACGAGGTATCTCAGTGCCTCTTAGCTCAGGACAGTACATATTATAGGTAGCACTAGAATTCTTTAATATGCACAGAAATTATTCTCTATACTCCTCCTAATTCACAGCCTATTTCAACAAAGATAATAATAAACTTACGCATGAAAACTCGTAACCAAGATCAAATTATAAGCGATTTTTAATTCCTAACAAAAAACGAATCATTTGAGAAGAGACTTTAGGTAGAGCTTTTGTGAACAAATCAGCTAATAGCTCTGTTATAGGAACATACTTAATGTCTATAAGTTTCATCTCTTACTTTTCTCTCACGAAATTTTATGAAACTTCAATGTGTTCCGAGCACTTAGGAAACACTGCATTATCAATTAACTTGATGGCACTTTGATTATCAGTACACAGGATCGATGTACTGATTTGCTTTTCACTCAACTCTGAGAGCAGATGCCTCAACGACACTATTTCTCTTGTTGTGTTGGATGCAGCCACATACTCAGCTTCAGTCGTTGATAGAGAGACAGCTTTCTGTCGTCGAGCATGATGTTTGGTCTTCTTTTGGGGGCTGCAAACATCAAAGAACCGATTACCTTTCTGTACGGCACTTTACTTTGAAAAGTGACATCAGTTTCTTCATTAACAGTTGTCAATACGACGTGCGGATTAGCTGGTATGCTATTGGTTTTTTGCATCTTGCAGAATAAATCTTTTGAGTAGAGCATCGATGTAACTGGTTCCATGAAGAAAAATTGATCCATCCTTTGGATCCTGTTCAATCTCCATTCCGAGATAGTATCTAGGCTTGCTGAAAGTCACCTTAAAAGCGCGCTTCAACTTATTGTCAGAGAAAAATTAAAGTCTCACATAATCAACATTGAAAGAACTCAAGAATAATCGATATAAGGTTGGTGGCATACATCTGATGGGTAATCTTGTTTTTATTAATATTGATCACCTTAGTCTGTGATTCAGCATAAAGGAACTTGCAAATGAATCATTGTTTTCTTCCCAACATTGATTTTGTAAGTATATTATGTTCCACTTCCCATTTCTATACTTTGGGTTTGCAAAAATTATAAAAGGTAGGAAAACCCGGAGAAATCCGGGAAACTTCAAATTACCTGAAAACCAAAGAGATCCTGATCAAAAGTACTTCCGAGCGCGCCATGAGAATGTACTTGTTAAAGCCGAAGAAGCTCTGACAGAAGAGAATGCATCATTACTAAATTACAGTTGTCAAGGATTGGACCTTTAATTTTAAAAGGTCTGTTCAACAATGTTAGGGTAGTGCAAAGATTGAGACCTTGAAAATTTTATTTTTCTGCACTGACTTTATTATTATTTGTAATTACTAAATACTTGAAACATTTTAAGCCAATGTCGGATCACAAACAATATGATATTTTAATTTCACATTTCTTTGTAATTGAATTAATGATTTAGACGACTGACGTTTACACGCTCTACTCTAAAACTCAATGGGATTTGACGCGAAGTGCCTACTGGAATTTCCTTGATTTCAGCTGGGCTCAATAAGGTAACCCTGCCACTTTCCATATTTATTTTTGCCCGTGCTTTAAGGCGCATGCGAGGCTTATATGTATATATTCCAGCAAGAAATCTGCTACTCTGCAATATCGCATAGACGTCACCATCGGATGACGACAATACAATTTGTTCTTGTGTTGGCATGGACACAAAGATTTTCCGACCTGTGGCTATTTGAATCGGTTTATCTGTAGGAAAAGTATATCTTCGAAGTTCGAAAGGCCGGTACGGATTTGTATAGGAAGTAAGCCGAATAAGTTGAAGTTGGTCAAGTACATATTCAACTCCGTCAGAAGAAGCAATCGTCGTAGGTGGAAACATGCACCTGGTACGTGCTGGAGAAGACCTGTATCTGGCACGAAGAGAAGGCACGGCAGGAGAAGAATAACTGGACGTGTCACGAAGAGGAGGCTCGGCAGGAGAAGGAGATATGGCAGAAGGAGATCTGGCAGGAGGAGATCTGGTAGGAGGAGATCTGGTAGGAGGAGATCTGGCAGGAGGAGATCTGGCATAAGGAGATCTGGCAGGAGGAGATCTGGCATGAGGAGATCTGGCAGGAGGAGATCTGTTAGGAGAATAAGGTCTTACAGGAGGAAGAGACGTGTCAGGAGAACGTTGTCTCTTAGAAGAATTATAAGAAGGTCCTTGTCCAGGTACACCAGGAATAGGTGCGCCATTAGGTAGACAGTCGAACTGTGAACTTAACTCTGCAAGAAGCAAGAAGATTACATTTTTTAAGTACCTGAGTATATCATGTTGGTATCATCGAGGTATATCATGTGCGAAAAATCAAGCTGATCTGGTAAAATTTGATCCGGTTGTGTCTGTAACATCTTTTTAGTGAGAAATTTATCCTGTTATGTAATCTTTTTTGTATTATTATTAAACTTGATGTATGCTTATAACCGTGACGAAAATTTAAGGAAGGAGTTAGGAGCTATCCATTAAATAGTAACAACTTTTACGTGGGAGTGGGTTAGATTAATACTGTTACGTAATATTGTCAACGAATCAATCCTATAGAACATCCATGTAAGCAAAATTATAGTATAACTTTTTATTATTTAATGTTATGGTTTTTGACCAACGAAATAGTAAGTGATATGATGTTAATTTTTTTTCGACTTGGTCTAAAATCAATATTTTTTAAATCTTGATTCATTATTTTATAAGTTGTGGAAAGAATCTCTCTCGCTCCGCTGGGACTCGAACACCAAGTCTTTCAAGATTTCCGGTCTGGTGCTGAAATACCTGGTGTTCGAATCCCAGCGGAGCTAGAATGATTTTTTTCACAACTTATAAAATAATTCATCATTATTAAAGAAATATTGATTTTAGACAAAGTAGACAAAAACATCAACATCATTCAGAAATAATAAAAATATTTCAAAAGCTATAAAATATAGTTGATAATCATTAATCAAAATAAATATTGGAATAGCCACATTAGCTTTGATTTCAATTTTAATCAGCTTGCAGTAGTCTGTATACAGATAACTTCAAGGAAATTATTTCTTTTGATTCGAAGAAACTATTTCTGTTCCAGTAAAAATTCTTCTTCAATTTAAAATGATTTCTTTCCATTTTGAAGTTATTTTTGGCTGAATGAAGAAAACGTTGATAAGGATATATTTTCTCAAATTTCCAAGAGTATATTTTTTTCCAGAGTGATTCTGGAATCCTGAGTCTTTCTGATATTTTCCATTTTGAAAACAGATCCATTTTGAGACACTTTTTCAAGGCCTAAAAAGAAAGAACAAGTTAGTTAACCAGCTATTTTGGATACAAATTCAAAAAATGAGAGCATTTTCAAAAAATTTTAAGACCATTTTTCTCAAGATTAAAAAATTCGATGTACGACTATTCATAGTACTTGGAAACTCAAACAATTTCTCCGTATAACGTTTTTTGATAAAAAGAAAATTATCGAAATTTTACCATTCTCAAAATCCAAAAAACAAACGAAAATTAACATTTGAACCCAAACAATGCACGATATGGAAAAAATGCGGGGGAAGAAAAACGTTGTTTTTTGAAAGCCCTATAAGATTATCATGACAACTTTCTTGGATTTTTTCGAAAGACTGAAAATTCAAATTTAGATCGCAGAAAAAATAATGAAAAATTCCATTTTACGGTTGAAAATAAGAAAATTCAATTTTTAGACAAACGACACAAGCTACGAAAAAAGATTAGATAAAAGTTGTTCACTCCACAAACAGCTACAAATTTGCAATTGATCATTTTTTAATAGGATACGTAGTTTTTATTTTATTCGTAAAAAACAACATTGAAAAGAAAAATTTATTTTTTGGACAAGCGACACAGGCTATGAAAAAAATGATAGACAAAAGTTGCTCTTCCAAAAATGAGTAAGAACTCATGTGAATTTATGATCGATAATTTTGTGATAGGACGCGTAGTTTTTGTTTTTTGTTTGACGAAAAAAATGCAATGACATTGAAAAGAAAAATTTATTTTTTGGACAAGCGACAAAAGCTATGAAAAAAAAATTAATAGACAAAAGTTGCTCTTAAAAAAAAGAGTAAGAACTCATCTGAATTTATCATCGATCATTTTTTGATAGGACGTGTAGTTTTTGTTTTTTGTTTGACGAAAAAAATGCAATGACAAAAGTTGTTCAACGAAAAAATATCTACAAATTTGTTACAAACTCTTGTTATAAAAATATATTAAAAAGTAAAAAGTAACTTTTTGGAATGAGGACACAAGCTGCAATTACATTTTATTCAACAACATTTTTCGCCTAAATTATATCTACAAATTCGCCTACAGAACCACCTTACGCTAGGATGCGTATTTTTAGTTAAAATCGTAAAAAAACATTGAAAATAAACAAATTAAATTTATGGAAAAACGAGACAAGTTGTAATAAAAGGTTGGATTAGAATTTGCAAATATTAAAGTAATCATGATAAATAAAATTTGTACTTTATTTAACATCAAAGCGACAAAATCGAGTGCGAAGCACATTAAACATTATTGAAATGTGTTTTTTAAAGCCAGAGGAGCTCTAACAAAAGAGAATTCACAATCACTATCGAATGTTATAAATGCCATAACTCTGGTAATTTGTTTTTAATCGAAAAAAAGTCATGAGGATAAATTGTTCATCTTTTTGAATACTACGAAGAGCCGTACATAGAATTTTCAAATTCTAGAAAAAGTCGTGTAAAAATTTTGAAAATGCTCTAGCTTTTCAAATTTTCATCTCAAATGACTGGCTAACGAACTTGACCTTCATTTGAGGGCACTAAAAGAGTATACCAAAGGGCAATCTAATCTGTCAAAACTGTCCCAAAACGTGGACATATGACAAAAGCGGGATGGGGGGAATCAGATTTCACACAAATCTCATACCTTCCCTGATGAGGATGTAAAAATGTTCAATATTAATATATATATATTATAGTATTATATTTACCAATACAATTAAGGATGACCATCAAAGTAAAAACTAGAGTAGAAACGATGCCCATTTCTCCCAAATAACGGAAAAACTGTTTCGTTAATGAATAATGTGTTCAAAAGTCCGTACAATGTAAAACAATAATATTCATTAGATCCATTAAATACATTAAAAATGTAGTATCCGAATCGATATCTCATGACCTGGCGGCTTCCAGTTCGTCCTTCTGAGATATTTATATTTGTATTTCATAAATCACCTAGGCGGAAGAATCATATACAGTGTATACACATATAATATATGTATGTTCTATACGTATATGAATATGTATAGAACACATGTTATTACTCGAAAAAGGTTTTGTAATCATTTCATTATCTGGCATTCACGGACGTCATATTAGTACTAATTTATTCAAATAATATCAAGATTGTCCACATATAAAAAAACAATACGTACATGTTTTCTTATCAATCAAAGTAAAGTATGTGGCAAAATCCAGTTGTATCTTCTTATTGCCTAAAATACATATGACAACGTCATAACCCGTAATAGTCCAGTCAACGAACCATATATGGTTTATATAATATATTATATATATAATATATATATTATATATATATATATATTATATATAATATATATTTCTATAGAAATAACATTTTTAAGGCTGCATCAGAAATTGTTGCATTCTTGCATACACCCTATTTTTGGGATGAGAAACCCGAATCTGAAATTAATTTTCAGTTACAATGCTTTTCTCTCGCCGAAAATTGATTTTCCGAAGTTTTCCGCTCTTGTGCAGGAACTACTGATCTGACCGAAAAAATAATGCAGCCACGTTGTCGAGGAGGTCATTTTACGTAGACAACGATTGTCAAATACATTTTGATAAGTGTAACTAAAAATTAAAAATGTTATTTCAGGGTTTCATTGACTGGACTATGAATTCAATATGGAAGGTTCAAGATTGAAAGTCGAAATATATTGCATTTTCAACAAAATAGTTGAATTTCCAGTCTAGAAAGATTTTTTAGCAAAGGAGATGAATGTTTAATCCAAAATAACGATTTGTTAACAACAATGAAATTAAATTTTAACCCGATAGTTGTATTAACATAGTTAAGTTTTTGAGCCAAAAAGACGATTTTTTTCGAAGTCAGTTGAATTTTCAACAGATATGTTCATTTTCAACCAGGAAAGATGAATTTTTTACCTATAAAGATGCAAATCTTCAGCCAGATGGTCAAATTTCCAAAATAAAATACAAATTTATCCCAAAACAGTTGAATTCTCAAGCCAAAAAGACGAATTTTTTAGAAGAAAATATAATTTTCAACCCAAAAGGTTGAATTTTCAACAAAAAAATTTATTTTCAACTAAAAAAGACGACCTTTTTACCATTAAAGATAAATTTTCTACCTGAAGACGAACTTTCAAAAGATTGAGTTAAAAGAAAAAAAAAACGAATTCTTAACAAAATATTTAAATCCTCCACCAAATAGGTAACATTTCGAATAAAAGGGAAATTTGTTCCAAAAATTTAATCGTCAGAGTTTCAGTTTTCATGATTAATTTAAGAAAAAAAACATTTTTAACCAAAAAGACTAATCCTGTAACAAGAAGATAAGTGGTCTACTAAAAAAGACTAATTTTAACCAAAATAAATAAACTTTCTACAAAATTATTGAACTTTGAAGCCGAAAATATTATTTTTCAACAAAAAACTTAATTTTATACCAAATATTTCTTTCAGAAATATAGCTCTTCCACTTTCCCCTGGAATTCGCCCAGAAATTTCGGTACACGTTGCCACGGTCTTATATTTTAAACATATTTTACAGAAAATAAAATATATAAAATACATGAGTTCTCAACTCAAAAAGATACATTTTTGAACCAAAAATGGAATAATTGAATTTTCAGTTAAAACAAATAACTTGCAACCAAGAAAAAAGGGCTTTTCAATAAAATAGTTGAATGTTCAACCGAAAAAATGTAAATTTAATTTCCAACTTGGAAAAAACGAATATTCGATTTTCAAATATGAGTCTTCTTCCAAAAAGACCTATTTTCAAAAAAAGACATTAATTTTCAACTAAAAAACTATCAATTTTCAACCAACAATAAAATATTTATTACGAAAATTTCTTTTCAACTAACAAAAAAATGAATTTTCAACTAAACAAGATCAGTTTGCAAGGAACAATGGAATATTAATATTTTCAGCTAAAAAACTTTATTTTCAACAAAGAAAGCAATTAATTTTTATCTAAATAGTCAAATTTTCAGTTGAAGAAACGATTGTTTTACCAAAATAATAAATCTTCAAACAAAAAATGAATTTTCAACCAAATACTTGAATTTTCAACCCAAAAGATAAATTTTCTACCAAGAAAGACAAACTTCGAACAAAATACACGAATTTTGAACTAAAAAGGAACAATTTTCACCCAGAATAGGAGAATTTTCACCTAAACCAGATAAATTTTCAACTCGGAAGAGAAGAGTTAAATGTTGCGTGAAAAAATTTAGTTTGAAAACAAAAAATCAACAAAATAATAAATTTTCAACTAAACGGAGATGAATTTTCAGCCCAACAGATACATTTTCAACCAATAAGTCAAAATTCTATCAAGAAAGATACATTTTCAGTTAAAAAAAAATTAATTTTTAATTTTTAAAAATTAATTTTCAACTGAGGAAATGTATTTTCATCCATAAAGATAAATTTCCAGCCTAGAAGATTAATTTTCTGTCAAAAAGATGAATTTTTAACTATTTAGATAAAAATTAATTTCTTTGTTGGAAGTAAAGCTTTTTAACTGAAAATGTTAATATTTCATTGATCCTTCTAGATTTATCTTTTTTAGTGGAAAATTCATGTAATTTGTTGAGAAATAGTATATTTGGTAGAAAATTCTTTTTTTGTTTGTTGAAGATTCATCGTTTTAGTCGAAAATTCATGTATTTGGTTAAAGGTTCATAATTTTAGTTGAAAATTGATTTCTTTGGTTAAAGATTTAGCTATTTGGTTGGAAATTACAACTGTCTGATTGGAAATTTATCTGTTCTGGTTGAGAATTGAACTATATTATAAAAAAAGAAAAAATTCTGATTGAGTTCAAAAGTTTTTGGTTTAAAATAAAAATATTTTTTTGGTTCATTGAAAATTCACGTTTTCTTCCATGTATCTTTTTTCGGTAGAAAATTAATCTTCTCGGTAGAAAATATATCTTTTTCGACAAT
>CAKNXH010063521.1:93130-120328 GCA_932178445.1 Andricus quercusramuli | reverse complement strand
ATGCCATGACACATGAAATGACACATGACATGACACGACATGACACATGACATGACATGACACATGACATGAAACTCGAAAACTTTTGATTTTTTGGACTGGCACCCATTAGGTTTTTTTTTTATCAGGAGGCTTTGAAGTATATTATATTGCAATTTCAGGCAATTTGACCGGGGCCGGATTTTAATGTAAAGTGTGCGGGATTCTTTGATCTCATTTCACAATATTATCCAGCAACTAGCTTTAAAAATCTGACAATATCTTTGAAATTTTCTAAAAATATCCTTGAAATTCTCTGAAAATGTCCTTGAAATCTCCTTGAATGTCCTTGAATCTTGTACGGACCTTTTACTGAACGCCTTGTTTAAAAATATAACATTTCTCTTTAAAAAGATTGTTTGTTCTTCGAATTCATTAGAAATACTGAAAAGATCTTCAAATCTCCACAAATTTCTTGAACTTCCTTAAAATCACTATAAATGGCTTGAAATCTCTTTTAAATCTGTGAAATCTTTTGAATTCCTTTGAAATCTATTAAAATTATTTAGAAACACTTGAAATCTCTTGAATTCCCTTAAAGACACTTAAAATCTCATGAAAATATTTGAAGTGTTTCGAAATATACTGAAATTGATAAAAATCCTTTTGATAACTATTTTGAAATGTTTGCAAAATTCATTAAAGTCCCTGGAATCAAATAAAATCTCTTAGAATCCTTCAAAAAAATTGTAACCCCTTTGAAGTTTTTTTATCCCTTGAAATTCCTAAAACTATTTACAAATCTTTTTGAAATCCCTTGAGATTTCCCGGAAGCCTTTAAAATCTTTATCAGAAATCCTTTGAAATACTTCCAAATCGCCATCCTGGAAATCCTTTAAAATACCCTGACAAACCTTAGAATTCCACTACAGCAAAATATCTTACAATCACTTAACATTAAACAAAACACCTTGAAATTCCTGTAAACCATTTGAAATCCTTAAATATTATATAACGCACTTTAAAATAACAACGTGGAATGTGGTTGGCCCCATTTACAAGAAATATAATTTTCATCTTGCAATTTTCATCCATATTTCAATAACTGTTTTCAACATTTCAGATCGAAGACAGTCTTCATGACAGGATGCTCAACATGAAGCGTCAACAGCTTGAAAAAAGACAACATTCGACATTTCACGTGCAGAAGACGTCGTCTTTGTCTAACAAATTGTCAAGAGGTCCCATAATTATCGATCAAAAAAATATCACTACAAGTAGTAACAAATGTACGAAGTTGAAGCCTTCTACGGTTAAGTCTTCTAAAGAGACTTCTGAAATAGGCAGACTTACTAAGATAAGCAAAGGGCTTGATGAAATTACGAATGTTTCCAAAACCATAAAAGAGACGATTAAAAGGGTAAACATTTCGAAGACGACCCAAGAACCACCTGCAAGGAAAAATAACATTTCCAGGACGATCGAAGGCACGAAAAATGTTGAATCACCATCACTATCAACGTCACAACCACAACTTCCAACAGCTCGAAATAATGTATTCTCAAAGACAATGGTAAAAAATTTTATAAGTCTCTTCATAATATTACAAAATTAAATGTAGTTTGCCTTAATGTCCTTGGTAGTTACTTATTGTATTCAATATTTTTCAGCTGGAAAGAAATTCGCAAAACTTAGTAGATGCACAGAAGAAAGTGCTCAAATTAACGAATTCCTTGCAGAATTGCTACAAACAGTTAAACGATGCAAATTTGGAAAAGGAAGTCCTGCGAAAAGAAGTGGAGCAAGTTCGAGCATTCTGTATAGAACGAGAAAATCAATTGAATGCAGCCCAGGAGGAACTGAAAAGAGTTCGAACGCTGAACGAAAAATGGCGAAATATTGCTATGGAAAAATGTAATTCAATGCATGGTAGGTATTCTATTTTATAAACTAAAATTCATAGATTGTAAGTAAATAAGTGACACTGTGCTATATTGTGTTATATTTTTAGCTATGTTCTCTGAAATCACGACAGCTTTTGAGGAGCAAGGCAGGGACGCACCGAATGTTTCAGTGGGACATGTAAATGCTAATCATGTGAGTATTACAAAAAAGTCCACTGGTCTTAATTCAATTTTGAAGTCTCTTCAGTGATTTCATAGTTTCAAACAATATTTTGAATGAGATATACCTTTTTTGTTTTAGATACACATTGGCCGCTGAGCATGGATTACGCATGATGCATACTTGCTAGCCTGCTACGAAGTAAATCTGAAAACGAGAAAAACTTTCGTGCGGAAAATGCTTGTAGCAGTCTTCGGTTACGACTTGCTTGCTGAGAGTACGATTACTGGTCGCACCTGTAACAGGATCAAGACTCAAAAGAAGCCACCAAAATCCTTGGATCCGAAGAAAGTTCTTGCTATTAAAGGTAATCTTTATAGTAGACTTAATACCCAGATACATTTTATATACTATATTTAGAAATTTATTCATTTTACTCTACTTTACAGACATTTACAAATACTTTCTCACCAATGTTCTTCAAATGGATCCTCATGCAGCTGAGATGGAAGCAGACAGAACGAATCAGCTGATTTGCAAAAAGATTGCGCAAATAAAACGAATGCAAGAGAGTGAGTCCACTTTTCTTTAAAACTAAATGATTTTATAATATGATATCAAAATGTATGTTTCTGTTAAATAGGCTGATAAAAAAAATTTTCACATAATTGATCCTTATTCTTTTTTTACCTGTAATTTATACATTTAATACAATTTTTATTTATTAAAAGATTGAATTTATTAAAATTCGAAGTTGCGCCTTAAAAGTGACACTATTTTGTTCCTTTCTATTTTTTTTACATTTTTCCACTTTTTAATTCCTCCCAATACGCTTCCATTACATTTTTCTGAGTCCATTAAAAGGACTAGCTTTTGCGTCTTCAAAGTGACATTATTCTCTTCCTTTCTATTCTTTCGTTTGCATTCCTCCACTTTTTAATTCCTCTCAATATACTTCCATTAAATTTTTCGAAGTCGATTAAGAGGAATACGTTTTGCTTTTTTTCCCTACTCGTTGGTGGAACTTTCGATGGAGGAAAATTCACGTATTATTGGGAATTCAGATTCTGAATTTTTTTGAATTCTTCGCTTCTTACCGGGTTGACTTTTTGAGTTTTCAAATCATGAAAATTCAAGAAATTTCATTTATACATGTTTAAAATTGAAGTTTTCAATACTAACTCTTCAAATGGTAAAACTTTGAATTGTAAATCTTTAGAATTAAAGATTTTTCAATTTTGGAAATTAACAATGATCAAATTGTGCAAATTTTAAATTTCAAAATTTAAAATGCTGTAATTTTGATGATTTACATTCGAAATCTCTTCAGTCGAATTGAAAACTTAACTTTCGATTTTCAAAAACATCAAAATTTAGGAATTTTTATTTATACATCTTTGAAATTGACGTTTTTGATTTTGAAAATTTACTTTAAAAAATTATGCAAATTTAAAATTTAAAATGCTCTAATTTTGATGATTTACATTCGACATTTCACGTTCCATTTATCTTAAAAAATCTCAAATCGTTCTATCATTAAACATTACGTAGATTGAAATTTGATTATATTTTACGTCATAACAGTTTTATTGTACACGTAAAATTTTCCTTCACAGTTTCTGAGCGTGACTTAGCAATAACAGTGTAACGCGTTTTATCTAAGCGAAGACGATTTTGAAGCTTTAAAAGAAATATTGTCAATTGATAAATGATTTTATTGTAAGAAAAAAAAACAGTGGTAATTTTAATTGGTTATTTATTTTCAATTTTATTTCAAATGATTCCGGTTCCTTCGCCATCAGATAAGGGAATACAGCCTTCTATATAATAATATTAATAATAATAATGACCAAAATAATAATCGACTGGCCTCGGTGGCTCAGGCGGTTATGCGCTCTGACTTCACGTTAGAGGTCCGGGGTGCGATCCCTGACTTCTGGAAATTTTTTTATTTACTTTTACCAAAGTTCTGGTGGTTCACATCCCACCTTAAGTTGTAGGTTCCCCCATGAGGCTGCAAACATGGATGGGACAGCCTCGTGCGAACTATTCAAACTTCCAACTCTAACAAAAATACCTTTTACACATCGAGATGTAACCATCTCAAGCCTGAGAGAAAAATGACCTCTGTCATTTTTTTCAAATCGAGAAAAAGTTTAAGCAACAATTTTTTTTAGACGCGAGTTTTATACAAAAAAAAACAAAGATTAATAACTTTTTTCCTTCTATATCGGTATTTTGTTCCTTTGTGGAATGAAATACGAGTAGTATCAGGGGGGCGATTAAGCTTATGACGCCCATAACTCATCAGATATTAAGTACTTTAATATAGTCTAATGAAGCACCAGAATATTCATTAGTATTACTCTGTTTTGACTCTATTGAAAGAATGACGATTGCTTATATGCTAGTCTTATCGCTGGCGGCTATCCTTAATTCTATTGGTAAATATAGTAATAAAATGAATCTACAATTTCAAGTACATTTTGGAGTTTCGTAGTGCAACTTTTTCTTCAGTTATAATAGTCATCATCATTTATAAAAAGGGCGGTGTGAAATTTTTTCCTTCTTTTTTATTATTTCTATTTCTGTATTAGAATTCTAATTCATTACCTTTCAATTCCTCGCTAAAAGTGTAATTTACTTTATTTTATTTGTAGTCTATATTCTTGAGAATTTGTGTCTGCCAAACATTTTGCAACTTCACTGTATGTAAGATGGCCATCCCATTTCAAATATTGCATGCATTTATTGAATCGTTCTAATTAGAATTCATCAAATTCTATTCTCTGTTGCAGAATTAAGTTCGCAGCTTGACGCATTACCTGATGACGAACATCCTTTTTTCGAACCTTTCTTTCGCGGGCCTCTCCATTGTGACTGGCCTCCTCCGATCAGAAAATCTTCGCCCTCTGACAGGTCTTCTCCTGCCAGGCCTTCCCCTTCCGGGTCTTCTCCTGCCAGGTCTCCTACTGCCACAACTCCTCCTGCCACATATCCTCTCGCCAGGTCTCCTCCTACCAGCTCTCCTCCTGCCACATTTCCTCTCGCCAGTTCTCCTCCTGCCACAGATCCTCCTGCCAGGCATTCTCCTGCCATATCTCCTCCTGTCAGGTTTGCTCCTGCCAGGTTTCCTCCTCTCGCCAGGCCTGTTGTATCTGTTGTACTACCTAGTCTAGACCAGAAATTGAGATTACAAACAATCTCTTATCCTGTGCGCTTTCGAAAAACTCTTCGTGTAGGAACAGCTAATGGAAAATACCGCCAAATTCTATCAAATGAAGAATTGCCTACAATATCGAACTCCAATGGTAACATCCTCGGAGTTTTGGACCATGAAAATCTTGTTCGAGGACTATATAGTTCATCTTATAAACGGTTGATAATATACCTCAGAACCGGCAATAGTAGACGAATTACCAGAGAAGAACTCAATCAACTTCGTGTAGGCCGCCATCTTCCATCAGAGGAGTTCATTATAAGAATACCTGGAATACAGTATCTTCGACAAATTAATTAAAAGAAATGTAAAACTTTTATTAAAGAATCAAGTTATTATAGTGCTCTAGGCAAATTAAAATTTTTTATTTCTATGTCTTTCAAATTAGAAAGCTTTCAATTGTAAATCTTCAAAATTTAACTATTTCAAAAAAAAAGTTAAAAATTTTGAAAGTTTACAATTAAAAATTACGCAAGTTTTATGTTTTAAAATTCAAAATTCTATAACTTTGATGATTTACATTCGAAATCTCTTTCTTTTGGAAGATTTCGAATTTAAAACTTGACTCTTGATTTTTCAAATGATAAAAGTTTAAGAATTTTCATTCATACATTTTTAAGATTAACGAGATTTTCATTTTTTAAATTTAGAATTTAAAATGATCCTACTGTCAAGTTTTAAATTCCAAAATTCGGTAGTTTTGATGCTTTGAATTCGAAATTTCTTCAATCGAATTGAAAATTTGACTTTTGATCTAAGAAATTATCAAAATTTAAGGCTTTTTATTTATAAATCTTCAAAAGTAAAGTTATAAATTAAGTGGGACGATGGTCGTGGGGGTTAAGGCGTAGGCTTTGAACCCACTCCGCCGGCTTGCGGGTTCGATTCCCGCCTCGCACTCTGGAAGAGTCTCGGTGGCCCATGCGATGAACACTTGCCTAGCAAGGGAGTTGTTCATCTCCGGAGAGTCGTGGGACCGGTACCTCTAGAGAAAAAGGTTCTCTAAGTACTTAAGGCTGTTGCTCTTGGTGGTTCGGAACCCACCTTAAACTGTAGGTCCCCCTCCCACCACCAAGTATGTGTGTGGGAGGTGTGTGAAGGAATAGGGAAGAGATACAAGAACAATGTGAACCCTCAGGGGACACATTAGAAGCTTCCATTCCAAGTAAAGTTATAAATTTTTAAAATTTACAGTAAAAAATTATGCAAGTTTTAAATTTCAAAATTAAAATTTCTTCAATTTTGATCATAACAGTTTACTTGTCCACATGCCATTTTTCTTTACAATTTGGAAACCTGCCTCAGCAACAATGTAGGGCGTTTTATCTAAACAAAGACCGGATTGTTTTAAGCTTTAAAAGAAATATTTTCTTCTAAAGAATAACAATAATAATACATACAGTAAAATCTCGCCCATTTCCAGGGCCGCGAAGCTTAAAGATTCAACAATTCTAAGGCTACTGGGACCCCCACCTCTACCGCGAGTCATCAGGTGATTTTCGTCAAGTGACGTTCATTGGCTGCCCCCGCCTTATATCGATGCGCACACTGTAAGCATCTTTTTCAACTGCGCATGTACCGATAAGCGCGCGTCTATTTGAAATAAATACTATCAATAATAATGTAGATAAATATTTAAAACGAATTCTCAGTTTCAAAAAATCAATTAAATTGAATCTAAGAAATAGCTTATTTCTTTAAGTAATTTATTAATTATGTAATAATACAAGTTTATACTGTGTTATTTCTAATAGACCCGCGCTTTTCGGTACATGCGCAGTCGAAAAATTCGCTCTCCGTTAGTTGTCAGTGTTTCTCAAGTGTTTTTGTTGACGTACGACGTGACAAATATAACATTTCCTTCAAATAGTATAATTTGCCAACTAAAAATCAATATAATAGAATTAACAAAAGACTCAAATATTTCGCAAAATAGTGAATATTGTAGCATGACGTCACAGTCATGCTAGGAAAGGTGGAATTGTCAGGAAAGTTTGCATAGTTCTTGACATGGAACTGCAACTGCATACGCCTTTTTGGAGAAAATATTTCGAAGGCAAAAGTAAGTTACAAAGGTCTCAATCAGGGCCGTCTTTACAATCTGGGGGCCCCCACAAAACACTACAAAATGCACAAACTTCTGCATCGCCGATGACCTTTTTTTTTTTTAGAAGTCAGCGAGGAATAACATTTCTTGAGTCGGCAAAAGGGCTCCCACATTTTAACCGGCCCGGGGCCCCCGCAACCCTCAAGACGGCCTTGGTCTCAATAGTAATATTTTTCAAGTGTCGAATGCATTTGCGCAATTCTGTTTCATCCTTTTGTCGGTTGGAGACCTTGCAGTTTCACAAAATACAATCAACTATCCGAAATGACGTTCCAAACTTGACAAATATTACTGTTCGTATGTTCATGATTTACTTTTACGTTTAGACTATTTCCTCCAACAAAAAGTTATCTGAATTCCCATCACGTCATGCTCAATTAGAGGTCAATGGTCCTCAATTTTAGCATGACTTCATGGAAATGCAGACAACTTTTTGAAGAAAATAGTTTAAAACGTAAAAGTAAGTCATAAATAAATAAGAATAGTAACATTTCTCAAGTGCAGAATGTATTTTTTCAGTCATGTTCCATTCTTTTGTCGATTGACGTCTTTCATTTGCAATTCGAATGACTCAGGTCAAACCAACGAGGGCTTCTCGCTCTTCGGGCCTCTTTTTAATTGGTCAGCCACTGACGCGGGCCCGTATAGGGACCGTGGTGGGCGGTGACGAACGGCGCAACTTGAAATAGCCGAACATGGAAGACTTAAAATAGAAGCGACTTGAAATAGGCGAGACTACACTGTAATAATAACAAAAATAACCAAAATGATGAAAACAATTTTTTCTTAAGCTTATGAAACTGAAAGTGATTGGGAGAACAAATTGTGTTAAATATCTCAATTCCTAAATACTTTTCAATCTTTACGGTGGAAAGCGATGGAGAAAAGGCATCTCATTCTATCTCTTTGTCAATCTGAATTCAAGTTTATCTTTTTCAATACCCTCTTTTCTATCTTCTCCTATCCTTTATCTATCGACGACAATGTTTTACTATCCCTCTGTCAATCTAAATTCCCATATATCTTTTTTAATTTCCTCTTATCTATCTCACCGTATAATACATCTATCAAAGTGTACTTTTTTCTATCTATTTTTCAATCTATCTTTCTCTATCTAGGAAAAGATAAGACTCCTTGATCATGAAGGATAGAGAAAGATCTCGCAAATTAAAACGAATTAGCTGACATTGAAATTAATTCGTGCTGATGCATTCAAATGAGTTAGGTCCCCCATGAATTTTTCACTAAATTCGGGCGAATAGGATATTTGAACATTATATTATTATTATTCACGAATTCAGACGGATACACAACCTGCTTCAATTAGAGATTTTAAAAAAGAAAAATTCACGGGAGCGCTTAACGAATTTTTGTCAATTCGCTTCCATTAGTTTCTCTTTACTGGGAAAGTTTGACATTGTCTTCACCTGACCTTATGTGCTTTAGAATATGGCATGCGTCTATTTATTCGTTCTACCTAAATTTCATTCGATTATACTTTTTGTTACAGAATTAAGTTCGCTGCTAGACGATTTACCTGACGACGAATATTCTTTTTTCAAACCCTTCTTTGGCGGGCCTTTTCTTCATTCTGACTGGCCTTCTTTTCCGATCAGAAAATCTTCTCCTCGTGACTGGTCTCGGTCTCCTGTCAGGTCTTCTTCTTCCAGGCCTTCTCCTGCCAGGCTTCTTTCTGCCAGGTCTCCTCCTGCCACATTTCCTGCTGCCAGGTCTCTTCCTGCAACATTTCCTCCTGCTAGGTCTCCTCCTGCCAAATTTCCTCCTGTCAAGTCTCTTCCTGCCACATTCTCTCCTGCTAGGTCTCCTCCTGCCACATTTCTTCCTGTCAGGTCTCTTTCTGTCATATTTCCTCCTGCCAGGTCTCCTGCCACATTTCCACCTGCCAGGTCTCTTTCTGCTATATTTCCTCCTTTAAAATATAAATCTTGAAAATTGAATATTTTTCAATTCTTTATTTTCAAATTTCAGGAATTTCCACTTGTAATTCTTCAAGAAAGATTTGTATTTTAAATTTCTTTAATTTGAAATATTGAAAATTGAAAACTTTTGACTTCTGATATCTAAAGTGAAATTAACTCGAGAATTTTTATTTCTTCATCTTTCAAATGAAAGAATTTTCAATTTTAAATCTTCAAAATTGAACGATTTCAAAAAAAAGTTAAAAAATACATACCTTCAAAATATAAATCTTCAGAATAGAAGTTTGAAATTTCTTACTTTTAAAATATCAATCTTAGAAATTTAATAATTAGCAATTCTATATTTTCAAAATTCAAGAATTTTAAATTGCAATTAGAAGTTTTTCATTTATATATGATGAACTTGATATATTTTGAGTCGAAAACTTGAATTTTTATTGTTAAAATCATCAAAATATAAGAACTTTTATTTATACATCTTTAAAATTAAAAAATTTCAATTGTAAATCTCTAAAACTAAAGAATTTTCTATTTCAAATCTTTGAAAATGAACTAAATATTTTTTTTAAAAGTTCAAAATTACATCATTTCAAACTATAAAAGCATTACAAATTAATTAATCTTCCATTGTAAATCTTCAAAATTGAAGAATTTTGAATTGCACATATTTGAAGTTGAAAAGTTTTTAATTTCAAATCCTAAAAATTGAACTATTGCATAGAAAATTGAAATGTCATTTTCATTTATACATATTAGGAAATGAAAAATTCATAATTGCAAATTTTCAATATAGATCTATTCAAAAAAGATGTTCAATATTTCATGCCGTGACTAAAATAGAAATAAAAGAAAATTAAAATTAAGGCAATATAGTAATTTAAGAATGTTTTTGAATCATTTCAAAACATCTAAACCTTCTAAATATCTTTTAAAATGATTCGATTTTTTCCTTAAATATTCTTTCAAACTTCAATTAAAAAAAGATAATTTAAAAATTTTGATGATTTACGTTCGCAATTTCATCAATTTGAAAGATTTATAATTGAAAACTTAGCTTTTGACTATTTAAATAAATAAAACTCAAGAATTTTCATTTGCAAATCTTTAAAAATTAAGAGTTTTAATTATTAACTCTTCTATTGTAGGACATTTAATTATAAATCTTTAGAATTATTAAGTTTTCAAATTTGAAAACTTACAATTTATAATTATCCAAGTCTTAAGTTTCACATTTAAAAATTTTGTAATGTTTATGCTTTTTTTAAATTTCTTCAATCGACTGGAAAACTCGAATTTGATGTTCGCAATCATCAAAATTTAAGAACATTTATTCATGCATCTTTAAAATTGAAGAGTTTTCAATATTGACTTTTCGATTTGTAAAGATTAAAAATTGAAGAGTTTTTACTTCTGAAAATTAACAATTTAAAATGATATAAGTTTTTAGTGTTACCTTACAAAATTCTGCAATTTGGGTGATTCAAATTCGAAATTTCTTCAATCGAATTGAAAGCTTGACTTTCATCTTAAAAATCGTCAGAATTTACCAATTTTTATTTATAAATATTTGAAATGGAAGATTTTAGTTTCGAAAATTTACAATTAAAATTTATGCAAGTTTTGAATTTCAAAATTAAGAATGCTATAATTTTGATCATTTACAGTTGAAAATTTTACCTTTAATTAATTTTGGGAATCTCAGATCGTTCTATTATTAAACATTACGTACTTCGAAATGTTATAATAATTCACGTCATAACAGTTTTATTGTACACATACAATTTTTCTCCACAGTTTCGCAACCTGCCTTAGCGATAGTGTAAGGCACTTATAGGCTTGAAAAGAAATATTTCTTTCTAGATAATAGTAATGATAACACATAATAATAATAAAAATAACCAAAATACTAATCAATAAATTTTTTTTTCAACAAAACTTATGAAATTCAAAATGATTGGTAGAAAAAATGGTATCACAGGTCCTTTAAGGACTTGATTTTAAGTATGTAAACAGGGGATTCTCCTAGAAGGTATGAGATAATATAAATTCTCATATCAGTTCTAACGAACTTGGTAACTATTTTTTTTTCAAAGCAGTTTCTGATGAAATGTAAATATCTCTGAAGGACAAGGTTGACGTCTGCATTCTACAATGAAGCATCAGAAGATTAATTCGTTTCACTTTCAACTAAATTCTTCATTAATACATTAATAAGTTTGTCCTCTGCTTGGAAAAAATGAGAATCGTTTATACTCTGATCTGCACCTTGGCAATCATGCTCAATTATATTGGTGAATATACTATAATGATATCAACATTACCATTTTTGTTGTTTGATACTGTTGCGTAAGTAAATTAGAATTTAGGAATATGGTTTTTTTTAGATAGTTTATGTTTTTAATACTAGAAAGGTAAGGCCATTTTTATACTTACGAGTGATTTTTTGACCTTGAGAGAGCTGGAAAAAGAGTATTTTCACACTTAGGGCAGATTCTTAGACCTGAGAGAGCTGACAGATGGATAGCGCTCTAGGTCTGATTACGCAACATATTGTAACAGAATTGTTACCATAACGCGGGACTCGGTACGGCCCTGCACGAAAGGGTTGCCGGGCCGCACACGAGACGGAACGGAATCCCCCGGGGGGACCCGAAGTCCCGAGCAGTGCTCCCAACGCGGGCACCTTGCACTACTGCGCATGCGATGCATAATGAACTTCATTGGCTGCCGTTCGCGCGCTTATTTGAAATGTTGAAAAATACAATTTTTTATTTATTATTTATAATCAGAAATAATTTTTTTACAATTTGAGTGGTACGAGGATGGTTTTCAATATATTATGAGCATCAGGTTTTCAAAAATAAAAAAAAGACTACATTAATTAACATGATATTTTTCATTTTTGGAATATTCATTTTATTTTTCAACCTAATGCTCAGAATATATTGAAAACCATTCAAGTACTACTTGAACATGTTAAAATATAATTATTTCTGAAAAATAATAATAAATTTAGAAAATGGTATTTTTAACATTTCAAATAAGCGCGCGAACGGCAGCTAATGAAGCACCTCATGCATCGCATGCGCAGTAGCGCAAGGTGCTCGCGTTGGGAGCACTGATCCCGAGGAACAGCACAGCGGTTCCTCAGTCTAGGCTCGCTCGCCCTGAGAAACACTGCCTTTCATGAGGCCGGTCGCTAGTTGTGAAAGTGGGTTCAACCGTCGCTCTCAGCATCGCCTCGTTCGGTCTCCACCGTCCACCTTTCGAGTGGTCTCACCTTGTCCAGCCGTCGACGCCTACCTGTCCGGACTCCGCTCTGTTCGACCATCGTCGCCTGCCTGCCCGGTGGCATCGCCACCTTATCGACGCTGCTTTTACCGCTGCCAGTGCTACGACTCTTCTCCGTCTTCTGTGGAAGCCCCAATTCCGATCACCGTATGTAAGTGGCTTAATAAACCATGTCTTATTCCTAATAACCCTTGCTTTATTGTCTCTACCCGTATCTCGGCGTCCCAACTCCTAATTTCCCTCCTCGGCATTACCTCCATAATAATATACAATATCTCCCCCTCTAATTCTCAACAAAAAATATCGATTAATTTTCGATTAATGCTACTTTACAGTTTACAAGTTCAAACGCTACCGAGGTTTTACATTTCTTTTTGGTCTCACATTTTCTTGAAGCTTTGTAGGTGTAACCTCTCTAACTGCTTCTTTAAAATTGTCCTTACTCTCGTTATCTATTTCTTTTACACCTCTAATCAAGTTGGGATTTCTTATACCAACAAGCTTTTTAAGCTTTGCTGAGTTCCGCTGTCGGAAACTATATTTTTGGGAAGACCAAACCTTGCAAAAGTTTCTTTTAGTTTAGCAATCGTCATATGAGTTGTAGTGTGGCTCATTGGAAACACTTCTGGCCACTTAATGACAGCATCCGTAATAATGAGAAACATCTTCTTGCACACCGGAACCAAGTTCCAGAGTTCAACATTATCCACTTAAAAATTTTCTTCTCATAGGCCGAAGCACCGTGCCTTTGCCTCGCGTTTTTTTGGATTCATTCTTCCTCGTATCCAAAGTTATGTCCTGAACATTTTACAGTATAAATGAAATACAAGTATACAAAATAATACAATTATTATAAGAACATGTGCTCATATAGAAGACAAGAGCAAGACTGACCTGACCTTTCCTAAATGGTCCGCAATATAGCGCTCTATATCTGAATACTCAAGATATTACAAAGAAGTATCCCAGTGCAAACTTGCATCATGTCCTCGACCTTGACTCTTAATATTCACACAAGGGGTTCACAACATACTAACTTAAAAAAACTCGAATCCTGTATTTCTTGTTGCAGATTTCGGTACGCAGTTCGAGTGCTTACCTAATGGTGCCTCTATTCCTGGTGTTCCTCCTGCCAGGCCTTCTTATTTTTATGAATTATTTTCAACTGAGAGGTCTCTTCCCCCTGCCGAGCCTCCTATTCATGTCAGGTCCAGGTCTCCTTCTCCTGCCAGATCCATATCTCCAACTACAAGGCTTCCTTCTCCGGACGGAAATGGATGTGGACTTGAACAACTTAGATTTATTCGGCTTCTTTCGCGTACGTATCCGCCCCGGATATTCGAACTTCGCAGGTACACTTTTCCTGCCGATAAACCAATTGAAGTGAGACTAGGAAATCATCTCCATGGGCCTATGCCAACCCAAGAACAAATTGTACTATCAACATCCGATGGTTACGTCCTTGCAATATTGGAGAATTATAATGTTCTTGCTGGAATATATTCATATGCTGTTCGCGATTATAGGCGGGCGAAAATAAACATGTCAACCGGCATCGTTAAACTACTGAAAAAGAAAGAAATCTATGAAACTCCAGTAGGTTCCCGCCGTTTAATAATGAGGAATTTTAGAGTAGAGCATGTAAACCCTGATATGTAAAATCGTCTGCATCATTAATTGAAAAAAATGTAAATCTAAAATGTAATGTTTGCGATCCGAATTCAGATCAAAAATGTTTTATCTAACGGGTAATTACATTGGAATCGCAATGTATTATGGTTCCGGATGCGAATTTTAAGCAATAAAAAACATCCAACAGGAAAGTTGTTTGGAAAAGTATCAATATATTCTTTGTGAGAAAAATTATTCAAAATAAATCATCTAAAAGTTATACTCGGGATGATGTATTATTTATTAGTTGAAATTTGAGGCATGAAAATAGGAAACAATGTTTGAAAAATGAATTTCAATATCTCTGCAATTAAAAAAAAAAACATAAGATGCATCAGCAAGTTCACAAAAACCAAAGGGAAAGAGCAATAAAATGCAATAGCCAATATCGTAACCCTGTATGTATGTCTTATCAGTCAAAGACGATTTAAAAGAAATATAATTTATAATGAAGGATTGAGTTGATTAAATTCTAACTAATAAATAATACTTTTTCTCGGGCCAGTTGTATTTCCACGTGAACCCGTCGAGTTAATACGTACGTACAAAGAAACAGGTATCTCGCGTCTTTTGGCTTAATATGGAAAATTTTGATTTTTGCATATCAATTTCAAAAAATAAATTAAAAACGAGGATTTCTGTCAAAAAATGGTTCAAAGAAATGTTGTAGGAATTCTTAAACGTTGAAATTCGTTCAAAAACTTTTCTCCATATTTCGCGTCGTTTGTCTCAAAATTAGAATTTTTGATTTTTTCATAATATTTGCGATAAATAAAACCAAAAAGACAAGTGCTATCGAAAAATGGTTAAAAGAAATTTTGTAGGGCTTTTTAAAAGAAAGAATTGCCCTTGGAGACTTTTTCTCGTAATTTGCGTCGTTTGGCTCAAAATTTGAAATTTCTATTTTTTCATAGTATTTTCGAAAAATAAAACTAAAATATCAAATCTTGTCAAAAAATTGTTCAGGAAAAATTTATAGGTCTTTTTAGAAGCTACAATTATTCTCTTAAACTTTTTTGCTCATCTGTCGTCGTCTGACTTAAAACTAGAATTTTCGATTTATTCACTTTCGACGCATAAAACCTAAAAAAAACGAGTCTTAAAACATGGAGATCCGTTGAAAAACTGTGGTCTCAAATTTTGGACTATTCTAACACTTTCTCAATCATAAATGATAAAAATGTAAAAAGGTTAAAAGGAAATTTCTTCAAGTATCTAAAAACGGATGTTCGTATAAAATTCTGAAAGGTACTTAAAATAAAAGAATAATAAAGGATGCAATTTGTACTTTATTCTGCAATATCTGAATAAGCAGTCCTGGCCAGAGGTACAGAAATTAATAACACATACATTTTCACGCAAAATTGAAATAGTTGAATTTTCAGGTAAGAAAATCAATTTTCCACTAGAAAAAGACGAATTTTTAACAGAATAGTTAAATTTGCAATTGAAGAGATGCATTTTCAACTAAAATTATGAATCTTCTACCAAAAAAATCAATTTACAAAAAATGAGTTCAAATTTCGACCAGCTAGTTGCATTTTGAACCAAAAAAGATCAAATTTCTACAAAAAGAGATGAATTTTTAAACTAAAGACGAATTTCCATTGACAAGGTTTAATTTTTAACCAAGAAGAATTCCTCAGTCAAGAGAGTAAAAGCATCTCAATCAAATGACAGTATTTTCAAACCAAAAATTCGACAATTTCCAAACTAAAAGTTTAATTTATTAAAATAATTCTATTTATTTATTTATTTTTGCTTGGAAGTTTATTCTTTTTGGTTATAAAGTCTGGTATTATATTTTTTGCTAAGTAATTATTATTTTGGTTTAAAATTTATTTATTTGATTGAAAATTTAATTCTTTTTAAAAAACTTCAACAATTCTGGCAGAAATTCATTGCTCTTGGTTAAAAATTAAACTATTGTTCAACAATAGTTTAATTTTCAACCAAAAGCAATGAATTTCTACCAAAATTGTTGAAGTTTTTTTAAAAAGAATTGAATTTTTTATCAAATGATTAAATTGTAAGCCAAAACAATGATTACTTGGCAAAAAATATAATACCTGACTTTGTAATCGAAAAGAATAAACTTCCAACCAGAAATAAATGAATACAATTATTTTTATTAATTAAATTTTTAGTTTGAAAATTTCATTTTACACAAAAAAATGGAAACTTTTAACAGGATACTTGAACTATCATTTTCAATTTTCAACAAAAGAGTTGAATTTGTAATCAAAAGGATTAAGTTCGAATAAACAAGATTAAATTTTTTACCAAAAAACACTAATTTTCAAAGAAAAAGATAAATTTTCAAACAAAAATGGAATAGTTAAATTTCGCTTCTAAAAGTTGATTTTCAACAACACAAAAAAAACGAATTTCGATTAAAAAATCAAATTTTTAACAAAATAGAAAAAGTTTCTACCGAAAGGGATGAATTTTAACCCGAAAATATGATTTTTTGACAAAGCAGTTATTTCCAACTAAATAGTGAAATTTTTAAACAAAAAAGATGATTTTTTATTTTAACGATAAAGGTTAATTTTCTACATATATGTAGAATTTTCAATATACTAGTTTCACATCCAGCCAAGTAGTTGGATTAAAAAAAATGAACGAATAATTTTTCAAAGAATCTGTATTATCATTAGAGAATAACAGAAAATATTGAACGTCCTTTCAGATCAGATAGAGCTATGAAAGAAAAATTATTTTGAATAATTTTTTTCTGAAAAAAGATTTTAAATATTTTCTGTTACTCTCTAATGATAATACAGATTCCTTGACAAATTTGATTTGTACCATCTAGCAAAATAATCCTTGTATTTCTGGAAAAATTGTCTTCTCATGATCCCTCTAGTAGCTTAATGGGAAAGCAAGTGACCGGAAATAAGTAGCTCTGTGGTTCGATTCCCAGCGGGGCGAAAGGAGAAGATCTTTTTTCAGAAAAATTATTTAAAAAATATAATTCCCAATTAAATATCGGAATTTTCAACTTAAAAAGAGGAATTTTCATAAAAACACTTGATATTTCGACTAAAAAAATTACCTTCTAATAAAATAGTTCAAGTTTCAACAGAATGATACAATTTTTAACCAAATCAGGAAATTTTCAACCAACATTTTAAATTGATTTCTAATTATTAAGAAACAAATATTCTGATCTGGAAATTAACTTTTTCTTCTGCAAGTGCTTCTGTAGATTTGCGTCATTGAAGCATTGGTCGAAACTTACTGATTTTTCGATAAAGACGATGTAAAAAATTTGTTTAGAAAGCTCAGTTTTGAAATTTCAATATGCATCTACTCGGTCATCACTTGGATGTGGCATAAAAACTAACACACTACAGGTGCTACTCATAAAAGTTCATGACAAACAATTGATCTTCAGAATCAGATCATCTAATGCGCAATTTTTGGATAAAATAAAAAATCCATAATCTTCATAAAAGCGTTGCATATAATTTTGATTCAATTTCCACATCAAATTGATCAACCGGAATTTCTTGTAGGCACGTGTCCAGCACCCACAGGCTCCATTTTAAAAATGTCTCGGATTTTGCGTGCACATGGAGTGTCATTTTCTTCATCTGACGTCAATCTCCTAACAAAGTTGTCGAAAGTGTTTATTAGTGCTCGAACTCCGCGTCGACCAGGAGGTATATATAGTCCACGTAAAACCGTATGACCACTTCTTTGTTTGACCACTAATGCCAAGCCGTTACCACTACTAGCTTCTGTTATCACAATTCGTTCTCCGGTCGGCTCGCCGTCCAAAACACCCTTGCTATTTCTCAAATAAATTCCTGAACCGGGAAGAAAAGTATGTAATGTCATTTGAAGTTTCCGGCCCAGATTGTGGATGGGAGCAAATAGATACTTGTGAAGCTCTTCAACTCTAATTCCAATTATTTTAGGATAAGGGGACTTGTCAGGGGAAATGGGCCTGACATGTAGAGACTGCTCGGCAGGAACAGAAGACACGAGCTCCTGTTTAAAAAATGATTCGATTGGGCGTTCTTTTCCACATGGAATGTCATTTTCTTCATCTAAATTCATTTTCCTAATAGAGTTTTCGAATGTGTTTATTAGTGCTCGCACTCCGGCTGGACCAGGAGGTATATATAGTCCACGTAAAATCGTATGACCGTTTTCTTGTTTTTCCACTAATGCCAAGCCGTTACCACTACTAACTTCTGAAAACACAATTTGTACTCCGGTTACCTCGGCGTCCAGCTGAGTTTTTTGATTTCTCAAATAAATTCCTGAATTGGGAAGAAAAGTATATACTTTCATTTCAAGTTTCCGGCTCGGATTGTGTTTGGGAGAAAATCGCCATTTGTGAAGATCTTCAATTTTAATTCCAAGTACTGTAGAATAAGGGGACTTGCCAGAAGTCGTGGGCCTGGCAGGAGGAGATGTGGACCTGACACGAAGAGATGGCTCGGCAGCAGCAGAATGCATGGCATGAACCGAAGAACCGCCAGGACCAAAAGAAGTGGCAGGAGCAGAAGACATTGCAGGAGCAGAATATATGGTAGGAGAATGATCCATGCCATGAGCAGGGTATATGGAAGGAAGATGCTCCATGCCATGAGCATAATACATGGCAGGAAGATGCTCCATGTCATGAGCAGAATACATTGTATGAAGATGGTTCATGCCAAAAGCAGGAGGATTTTCCATGCCATGAGGAGAATACGTGTCAAAAATATGCTCCCTGCCCTTAGAATGCTTCCTGTCAGGAGAACGCTCCCTGCCAGAGGAAGAACCAGAAGTAAAATCAGGAAACAAGTCGTCATGTGGATATCTCTCGAATTGTGAACTCAACTCTGGAACAAGAAACAGAAGATTACATTTTTTTAAGTACACAATCGTACCGTAAACTGGGTCAATTTCTTTTCATGAAAATAATTTCTCAACGAATATAGGAAAGATCTAGAAAGAGTGTACAAAAAATGGTTTGACTTTGAAAAGCTATGTTGAAGTTAGCCGTTTTTGTTAGAAAATTTCTTTTATCGAATACCATGGACATATAGATATTATATTTTATTTTCTAAATAGGGATCGTCCATATATTACGTAAGACGTTTTTCTTTTGTTTATATCGTTGTGTCTTTCTCAACTTCACAGCAATTTTATTCTCGTCTTTATTTAAACAAAAGAAAAACGTCTTACGTAATATATGGACGTTCCCATACGTTTTCAAACAGATTCTAGCATTCTGGTATCAAATCCGGCCTAAAGATCAACTTAGAAATTAAGGATTCTGAGAAAAAGGCGACTGAATCTACTATTTCAATCTTTGAAAGAATGCATTATTTTTATCAAAGCGAATGTCATTACTATCATTACTAGGAGTATTTAAGGTTTCCTGGGATCGCTTATTTCAAATCCGAAATAAAATTTCAAATTTGAAAATGGCGAATCCATTATGGCAGATCAAAATTGTAAAAAACTGAGTTGACTAAAAATTAAAACATGGTTGTTCTTCGGAGCGCTGATTTTAAATCCGAAGTCAACTAGAACCCTCTACACAGGGGTCATTTGGGTATTATCAGCGGCCTCCGAAACCTTTGGATACTCCTTATCTTGAAATGTACTTTGATAGAAATAATGCACTTATTCAAGGATTTTAAATTATGATTTAAAATTATTTTGAAGATTATGTAGAACATGAAATATAATATTTATAAGTTCGTATATGCGAAAAACTATTTATTTTTTTAAATTGATAGCTTCAACCTAGATTTCCGAGGGTAGAACATTTCTTCAACACTTTTTTCCTTAATTTTCTTATATTCGCTAAGGATTTATCTTCAATTCAGAAAATTTTTATCTCTCTAGATCATTCTAATCAAAAGTTCTACGATTTTGAAACAAATTTAACAAAAGCGCCTATAGTGTGGCGCTCAGATGAGCAAAAAAGTTTCTGTGGACAAAAAATGTAATCAGCAAATTTACAGTTTAAGAAGCTAATTTTCAAACAAGAAAAAACGAATTTTTAACCGGTTAAATTCAACCCAAATGGACCAATTTTCAACAAAATAGTTGAATCCTCAACCAAAAAGATGAATTTTTAATATTCAAGATTAATTTTCCACCAAATAGGTGTATTTTCAGATAAAAACATTAATTTTCAATTCAAAAAAGAATTTTCAACGAAATGGGTACACTTTTTACCAAAGAGGTGAATCCTGATAGAAATAATAAATTTAAAAAAAAAGTAGTTTAACTTTCAATCAAGTATTTAAATTTTTACCCAAAAAAGATTCAATTTTATCCAGATCGTTAAGTTTCCAACCAAACTGTTTTGTCGAATATTTATCCTTTCGGGTGAAGATCAATTTCTAAGATTAATTTAGGTTGTAAAGATATAAAAAAAGGTCAACAATGATACTGGAAGATTGTACGAAGCTGTTTCCAATTTGGAAGAATTCAAAGAAATTTTGCGGAAAATTGGAGTTATTTTAAAAGATATTTCCAAGTTTCAGAAGTTTTTTTCAAAAGATTTGAGAATAATCTCAATCTTGAGAAGATTTCAAAGAATTGGAAACAAAATGTATATTTTTGAATATTCTTAATAAAATAAGCTTTTAAAGAATACTGAAACGCTTTGAGAGAATACAAAATTTTCTCAAAATTCCTGGGAAAATTTAAAATAGTTTTTCATTTTTAAAAACTTAATTTCAAATGAATTCTGGAAATGTCGAAAAAAATCTAGAAAGTTTTAAGGCAATTTGTTTAATTATTGAACAATTTGATTTCAACATTTCCTTCCAAATGAAGTATTTTTCATTTAAGAACAAATGATTTTTAAATGAACAGACAAAGATGAATGGACAAAAATAAAAAATGTGATCGTTGAATTCTTGTTTTATTTTCAGGAATTCTATACATCATCTTGATTATTGCATGTGAAATGGGATTTTAAATTTGATTTTAATTTAATTTAGAATTCTTAAATTTCGATGATTTTTTATTTTTCAGAAGTACCTTTTTCTACAGATTTTTAGATTTATTAGGAAAGTTCTTTCTAGAACTAATTAATAACAGTTGATAAGAATGCTTTAAAAAAATTATTACGTTATAAGCAAATTAATAAGCAAAAGTTATTCCTCGGCATTGGTGAATTGAAATCAATTGTTGGTAATTCCGGGTTTAAAATTGATTTTTTGCTGATAAAATTCCATTTTGTTGTTGTTGTAAAACCCGTGTTTTCGGGTTTACTTCAAAAACAGAAAAAGCTATATGCGATATGAATTTCCCATAAGAATATGTATTTTTAAGTTAAAATTTGAAACTTGTTTCAAAGGTCTTCAAGGGCCAACGATTTTGATTTTTTTCTTCTAAGTCACAGACAATTTTTCTTGTTCAAAAAATTATTGTATACTTACCCATCGGCCCTCTTTCTACTGGAAGCGCTGCTAAATGATTGAAGTTTGGTGGTGGTGGTGGTGTAGGCATAACTGTAAAAAAATAGGGATTTTTATTCAAGAATTTTTTAACAATTCCCGAAAATTTGCTACTGGTCCAAAATAAAGTTAGCTCAGATGTAATCTCAAAGTCAGTTCATATTATCCAAGGTACCAAATGGCATCTATATGTTCTAAAGTCAAGAATTTTTAATTATAATTCTCTAAACATTTGTTAAATGAAAAACCTAATTCTAAAAATTTGAATTTCAGTGCAGAAAGAGAACAGGGGACGGAAATGAAAACAGGATACAAAATTGTGCACTGCACAGATTTCTGCCTGCAGAACGCAACTCTCTCAGCCACAAACGTATCTCAGGGTGGGGGAGAAGAGCAGAGAAGGAACGTAGGGGCAATCGATGGCTATTCTAACAGCGCGAGGAACTCGAGTGCATTGAAAAATTCGACCTCCATTGAAGTGTATTCGCCTCTTAAGGAATTTTCAAGAAACAATTTTTACCCTCTAACTTTAAATTTTGATGCCCCCAACCCCCATGTATTGTGATCAAAATATGCCCCAAAAAATGCAAAATATCAGTTTTATGTAAAATTCATGCTAAAAAGATGATATTTTTTAGAATATCCTCTAAACTAATTATTTATATGGACTTCCGTTTCCCGCGTGAAAGTGTGTGGCAGCGTTGAAAGTTGGTGCTGAGTTTTTCTGAAAATTGTGGTGAAATTTGAGGTGAGTGGCTTGTGGATGTATGTAGAGGGGTTCGTTTGTGAGGGATTGTTTGAGAGATTGAAAGATTAGCAAGGGGGTGAGGATATTTTTGAAGATCAGGACAGATTTGGGTGGAAGTTGAGGTTAGGTGGGTTTGAGGTTTGTGACAGGGTGGGAGGACCAGGTTGGTCGTAGCAGGGCAGGGTAGAGAAGGAGAAAGGCAAGGCAGGTAGACGCGACGACGTGACGATAGATGGAGACAGAGAAAGATAGAAGGCGGGATCTTTTGAATTGTATTCATGGCTAGCGGAGCGAATACTGTCAAGGAAAGCAGGGATTCAGATCAGGAAGTTTTCAGTACACCGAAAGGGGAGAGCAAAGAAAGGAGGGCAAGGGGATAGTACAGGAAAACGGTAGAAAAGGACAGATTGAGGGCGAAGAGCGTGGGGTCGATTGAGGTATTTATCAAAAGGAAGAGAGGAGATAGGGGAAGCAGTGAGGACAAGGAAGATATAGGGTCAAGCTTGAAAAATCCAAAAATGTACGGAACGCCGCCGGGAAAACATAGTTTGGTAGAGAAGGATGAGAAAAATAAGGAGAAAGAAAGAGATAGAGCTGAGGCTAAAGATCCGATGGAAATCGAAAGATTAAAAGAAACGCGCGAAATGATGATGGAAGTGATGGGGATGTATGAAGAAAGGCAGGAGAAAAGGGTGGAGGAAATTAGGAAGGGAATTAGACAGGAAATGGCCGAACTTAGGAAAGAAATGAGGAAATGGGAAGAAGTTAGGGGAAAGCTAGAGAAAAGGATGCAGATGTTGGAGCAAAAGCTAGAAAAGAAGGAAGAGCCCAATAAAAAGGTAAATAAGTTGGAAGGTAGAATAAAAAAAATTGAAAGTTCAAACCGTGAGTTTGGAGGTGGGGAGAGTGGGAATAAGGAGAAGGAAGGGCTGAGAAAAATAGAACAAAGAATAGAAAAGAAAGAGAGAGAAGAAAGAAAAAGAAACATAGTGATAAAGGGTCTAAGATTAGAGGGGAAGGAGCTGAGGGAAGGAGTGGAAGAAGTACTAAAAAGGATTGATGCTAAGGTAGAGATAGAGGAAGTGCGAAGTATAGGAAGGGAAGACCGAAGAGTTGAGAGAATGGTATTAGTAAAACTAAAGAAATGGGAACACAAGAGGGAAGTGATGACGAAGAAGAGGGTGTTATATGGTAGCTCGGAGAGAATAGAGGATGATTTGACATGGGTAGAAAGGAACATGCAGTATAAATTAAGGAAAATAGCGGAAGAGGAAAGAAAAAAGGGAAAAAGAACATGGGTTAAGTATGGGAGAATACAGATAGAAGGTGTATGGTGGAATTGGGACGAGGACAGGGAAGAGTTAGTACAAAATGAGGTATCGGGAAACTAGAAGAGAAAGGAACGGGAGGTAAAGAAATAAGAAATAGTGAGAAACAAAAAGAGACGAGAAACGAAAGTAGGGAAGATTGGAGGATATGCTACTGGAATATAGCAGGCTTAGAAAGAAAGGATAGGGATTTTATGAGAAATTTGACACAATGGGATGTAGTAGTAATGATGGAGACGTGGCTATATGAAAAGGGATGGGAAAGAGTAAGGGGAAGATTACCAAGAGGTTACAAATGGCAGGTTCAAAATGCAAAGAGGAAGAATAAAAAGGGCAGAGCAATGGGTGGAATGGTGATGGGAGTAAGGAACGAATGTATAACAGAGAATGACAAAAAAAAGTTGAAAGAGCATAGAGAAGGATTAATAGTAGAAGAGATAAATGTGGGAGGGGAGAGGTGGAAGATAGTGGGGGTTTATGTGAACGGTGATATGCAGGAGAAATCAGAGGAGATAAGAGAACTGATGGAAGAAAATAAGCAAGAGAGTAGGCTGATAATAGGAGGTGATTTTAATGCGAGAACAGGAGATAGAGGAGGAAGGGAATGGGATGGAGAGCGAGGAAGAAAATCCAAAGACAAGATACTAAATGGGGAGGGAAAGAAGTTGTTGAAGAGCCTAGGGGAGATGGGAGGGTTTATCCTAAATGGTAGTATAGAGGGGGATGAGGAAGGGGAATATACACGTTCAGGAGGAAAGAGGGGAACGGTAATTGATTATGTGGTAGTGGACGACGAAGTAAGAGAGAAGGTTAAGAAATTAGAGGTGGGGAACTATGTAGATTCGGATCACTTTCCCATAATAGTGACGGTAGAGGGAGAAATGAGTAATAACAAAAAGGCTAAAAAGGAAGCAAAAGTAAAAAGAGCAGGAAGAGGGTATTGGTCAATGGAAGGGAAAGAACAGTTAAAAGAAAAAGTCAGGAATATCAAAATGGGGGAAGGAAATGTAAACGAGGAAATGGAAATAATGATAGGAGAAATAAAAGGAGCATTAGAGTGCACAAGCAAAAAAGAAGTTAGTGAAGGAGGGGATAGAAGTGGATGGGATGAGGATTGTAAACAGAAGAAGAAGGAAGTGAGAAGGGTATTAAGAAAATGGAGAAAAGGGACAAGTAGTGGAGAAGAATATAGGAGAAAAAAGAAGGAGTATACTGAGTTGTGTGATAAAAAAAAAGAGGAGGAAAATAAAAGGTTTGAAGAAGAAGCGGAGAAGGCTAGGACAGAAGAAGAGGTTTGGAAGGGGGTAAATAAAGAGTGAAGAAGAAGAAAAAGAGTAAATCAGGATATTGAGATGATAGAATGGAAAAAATATTTTATGGAATTACTAGGAGGGGTAGAGAGGAAAGTTGGGAAAGAAGGAAGAGATGGTAGGGAAACAGATGAGGAGGAGGACATTTCAAGAGAGGAAATAGTCAAGGTATTAGGGATGATGAAAGATGAAAAGGCACCTGGTATAGATGAGATTCCAAATGAAGTATGGAAATACGGGGGAACAGAATTAAAGGAATGGGCATGGATAATGTGCAATAGAGTATGGAGAGGAGAGGGGTGGCCAGAGTTATGGAAAGAAGGAGTAGTGATACCAATAGTGAAGAAAGGCAAAGGGGAGGAGGTTAAAGATTATAGAGGAGTGACACTAATGCCAACATTGTATAAGGTATATGCGACGGTTTAGAAAAGGGATGGGGGTATTGGATAATATATATGTTCTGAACTACTTAGTAAATAAGAGGATTAAAAGGGAGAAAGGGGCAATGATAGCAGTGTTCGTGGACTTAAAGGTGGCGTTTGACTCATTAGACCGAGGCGAGATAGAGAAAGTTATGGTGAGAAAGGGGATAAGAGAGGGATTAATAAAGAGAGTATCGGAAATTTTTAGAGAGACAAAAAGCAAGGTAAAGGTAGGAGAGCAAGTGGGAGATAGTTTCTGGTTGGTGAGAGGGTTAAGGCAAGGATGTCCTCTGAGCCCACTTTTATTTAATATATTAATATCAGACTTGGAAGAAGAAATGAAGAGAAAAGGGTGGGGAGGAGTTAGGATAGGGAACGAAAAGATATATACACTGGCATACGCAGACGATATAGTGTTGATGGCAGAGGATGAAGAAGGGATGGCGGGCTTAATTACCGGATTAGAGAAATACTTAGATGGAAAAAAGTTGAATTTAAATGTAGAAAAGACAAAGATAATGAGGTTTAGAAAAGGAGGGGGAAGAAGGAAAGAATGGACGGGGAGATGGAAGGGGAAAAAATTAGAAGAAGTAAAAGAGTTTAAGTATTTGGGATATACCTTGCAAGCAAATGGAGATCATAGAGCTCATATAAGAGAAAGGATAAAAAAAGCAGCAGGGGTAATGAAACAGATATGGGGAATAGGAAAAAGAAGATTTAAAAAAAATTGGAGAAGGAGAATGTGGTTATTTGATACGCTGGTATGGCCGGTATTAGGTTATGGAGCAGAGATATGGGGATGGAAAGAAAGGAAAGAAATTGAAGGTTTACAAGAAAGGTATATAAGGTGGACGTTAGGGGTAGACTGGAGGACGCCGGGATATATGGTGAGAGAAGAAGCGCAAAGGGATAAATTAAGTACTAGAGCGGGAAAGAGGGCATGGAATTTTGAGACGAAGCTGAGGGAGGGAAAGGGAGGGGAGTTAGCGAGAAAGTGTTTGATGGAGGTAGAAGAAAGGAGAGGGAGGGCGATTGAATTAACGAGATGGGAGGAGGAAAGGAGGGAGTTCTTTCAGGCTAGAGATATAGAAGACGGGAATGGAGTCAACTATGAAGAAGTGGAAAAAAGGGAGAGAGAAAGACAATTAATAGAAAGATGGGGGATGATTGAGGAATCAAAATATAATATATGGTATAAGATGATAAAAAAGGAAGGAGTACCAAAGTATTTAGAAAAGGGATGGGGAGAGAAAAGATGGACAAGAATAGCAAGATTTAGATTGGGAAACGAGGTAAGGGCAAGTATGTATTGGGAAAAGAAAGATAGCAGGAAGTGCAGAATATGTGAATGGGAAGAGGAAACATGGGAGCATGTATGGGAAGGATGTAGGAGAGGAATGGAAGATAAAGGAAGCTGGCAAGAGAATGTGGTAAGGATTTTAGGGGAGGATGGTTTGGGGGAAGAGTGGATGAAGGAGTTAGAGGATGCTAGGGGAGCAACTGAAAAAGAATGAAAGAATGGATGCAAAAAAATGGCAAAATGGAGGTACAAGAGAAGTGAAAGAAAAAGGAAACGGAAGTCGCCCAAATTAAATTATAAGCGTAAAGAATTGTAAGTAATGATTATGTAATAGCATAAGTAAACTAACAAGGAAGGTACTCCAGGTGTCCCTCGCCGATTTGATTCTCCCTGA
>CAKNXH010063521.1:50542-83130 GCA_932178445.1 Andricus quercusramuli | reverse complement strand
TCAGGGAGAATCAAATCGGCGAGGGACACCTGGAGTACCTTCCTTGTAAGATGCGTTTGCGTTACCGCTCTCTCTCTCTCTCTCGCTTGCACTCTCGATTTCGATCACTCGCTCACTCGTTCGCTAACACGTCCCAAATTGCGCTATCGTTAACAATAGATTTAAGGCGTTAGATATAAGATTTTATGTAAATAGGTGTAAATAATTGTAAATAGTAAGGATAAGCTTTTATAAAACATGTAGAAGGAAGTGTTGTAAGAAATGGAAGTCATGTAAACCCTTAGGGGACACATTATGAATAAACGAACGAACTAATTATTTATATTCGGCAAGTCACAAATTTCCACACATTTTTCAACTAATTAAAGTGTTTTAAATAATTACTATCTGTTTAATAATTAAATTTCCGCAAATTTTATGAATTTTGATGAATTTGCAAAATTACTAGAAATTTTGCGTGTGTGGCCAAGGATTTCGATTTTTTTTTCTAAATTACAGCAAGTTTTTCTTAGTTCAAAAAATTATTATATACTTACATACTGGCTTATGCATCATCCGCAGATTTTTGAAACTGTCTGGTCGTGATGTATCTGAACCTGTAAAATATATTATAGGGATTCTTATTCAAGAATTTTTCCAACGAATCCCCAAAATTAGCTATTGGTACAAACTAAAGATAGCTCAAATATAATCCCAAAGTCAGATAACATTAGGCAAGGTACCCAATTTCAATGACGTACATTTATTTTGAGAATTCATTTCTTGAAGAATAAATTTGTTTTTTAAGAAACGGGTTCTTTGGATTTATTTTGAAAACGGGGAAAGCTACAACATTTTTGTCCGGGGGGAAAAATAGCGCAATCTATTTTCCCATAAGAACATGTGCTTTTCATTTTTTAATTCGAAACTTGTTTTAAAGGTCTCCAGGGGTCAAAGCCGTTTAGCGAGTACAATTTACTGGCAGATGAGGAATAAAATGTAGATTTTTTTCTGAGTCCCAACAATTTTTTGTTAGTTTAAAAAATTATAATATACTAACGTAGAGTTCCAGAACCTGAAGCAGAGTCGTGGAGTTGATCGGGCAGTGTTGATATTCCACGTAACACTGACGTCTGAAGATATTTATCTGTAAGATGTGATATTCATAATATTATTTAATATTATTTATGATATCTGTATTGAATAATTTTGAACAACGGAACACCAGAAATTTGAAATCACCAACCACAAGACTCCCCTCATAACACAAGCAGAAAAAGGATTTGTAAAATTTACAACATGAGCGGTAAATACCAAATATTCAAAAAATTTATCAAATTTTTAATAACTTCCAAAATAATTATTGTACCATTTTGGGAAAACACCGTTAACTGCAAAGATCGGAGACCACGAGAAAAAAGGTTTGAATTTCGAGAAGCGTCGTAACTGCATTTATTATAAGTTGCAAAATGCAAAAGTATTATGGAATTTCTGTATTCTTTATAATTAATAACGATATGAAAGTAACAGGAAGTTATATTTTCCAAAGATCCAATAGGTAAGAAAATGTTTTATACTAATTCCAGTTGTTTAAGGTGAAAAACATTGAAATTGATGTAAAACTTAGTAATTTATTTCAGAATTAACATTTGAAATATCTGTTTCGTAATATTTCATTCGTTTGTCAAATTCTCTTCAATTATAACCCAAGTATGTTACAATTTTTTAAATTTTTAGTCAATAATTTTGAGTTTTGCTGATACTTATCACCTTCGGAATTTATGTACATTTAATAAATAAACATGAATTAATACCTCCGGAAATTTGTATTATTTGTTATTTATCGAAATTTATAAAATCAAAATCAACTTGGCTGATTCAAACATCAGTTAAAAAAAAATAGAAGCATTGTTGATATTAATGATGATGAAAATATTGAGAAGTTTTTAGTTCTAAATATTCAAAATTGACGAATTTTGTAGGTGAACGTCATTAATATTGAAGAATTTATGATTGCACTTGCTAAAACTTGAACAAAACAAAAAAACGTCTAAAATTACATTCCTCCAAGAGACAAGCCTTAATAATGGAATAATTTACAAATTACTGTTTTCAAAATTGAAGAATTTTTAATTGTAACTCTTCAATATGCTAAAAATTTAAAAGGTCGATCTTTAAAATTAAAGATGTCCTGATTTAAAACATTTATAATTACAAATTATAAAAGCTGTCTGTTAAAAAATAGAAAATTCTGCAATTTCATTGATTAACATTTGAAATTTCATAAATTTGGAAGATTTAAAATTTGAAAACTCTTGACCTTTGATCTTCAAAATCATGACAATTAAGGAATTCTTATTTATACATCTTTCAAAATTAGACAGTTTTCCATTGCAAACCTTCAAAATTAAAAAGCAAAGACTTAAAGACTGCAAGCCGCTAACATTCAATAATTTGTAATTCGATATTTTCAAAATTCATGAATAGTCAAGTACAGCTATTCAAAATTGCAGAACTTTGAATTGCAGATTTTTTATAATTGGAGAGTATTTAATTGTAACAATTTACAATTAAAATTCAAAAATTATTTTCAATAATATCGATAATATGTAATATTTCACAATAATTATAATTTCATAACTGAGCAATGATTTGTAATAATTACAGAAGTTATAGCCTGAGTTATTGCGTCCAGAAAAACTGTTATTTGAAGTTACGGGTGAATTACTACACATTTCCATGAATTTCATAAACTTTCATGAATTTCTAAAATTTACGAAAAGTTTTTTTTTTCACGGGGTTTTCGGGCTTACTTTGAAAGCGGGGAAAGCCACAACATTTTTGTTCGATGAAAAAAGATGCGCAATTAAGTTTTCTATAAGAATATGTAATTTTTAAATCAGAATTTAAATCATGTTTCAAAGGTCTCCAGGTGCGAACGCCGTTCGGCGAGAACAATTTATTGGTGGTTAAAAAATGAAATTTGGATTTTTTTCTGAATCTCAGCGATTTTTTGTTATTCAAAAAAAATTATGATATACTGACCTGGATCTGGTGTTTGATTAACCCGTCTTTTACGATGCTGCCCCCTTGGTGTTTGACTTTCATATGACTGATCATCACTTCCATCTGTAATATATAATATAGGGATTCTTATTGAAGAATTTTTTCAACATACCCCAAAAATTTGCTATTGGTCCAAAATAAAGAGAGGCCAAATGAAATCCCAAAGTCAGTCAATATTTTGAAAAAACTGACGGTTCGAAATTTCGATTATGTAAGTATATTTTGAAAATCTAGGCTTTCTATAAATTTCCGTAAATTACCGTAAATTCCTATAACTTTTCACAAATTTCTATACATTTCTAAAATGTATAGAAATTTATGAAATTTGTGGAAATAAATAAAAATGTATAGTAATTTAGGATGCTTTACGGAAAAGCTATTACGCATGGGCCCAGCAGTCGGTAACTCGGTCTGTAGGATCCCTTACGCAGATTCTTGACTCAGCCGATAAGGATGGCTCCTGTTTTACCGACCGAACCCACAAGCAACTTTTACGTAGGTGGTGCACGGGCGATCCGGGATTCTCCAAGTTCTGGAGCATTCTAGAATTTTGCTTTTCTAGGAGTTTCGATCAAAGTGGATCACCTTTCTGGATCACCTCAGTCGTTAAACAGTGATCGAAATTCGAAATCGTATATTTGGATGCGCAGTAGAGTTCTGTCACATATACAGCTGCGCATCACACTTCTAGGGCGCTTATGGATGTGCAGTAGACTTGTAAATGTTGGGTAGGCTTCTATGACGCATACGAATGCACAGTACAGTTTGTTGATATATATGGCTGCGCAGTAGAGTTCTGTCACATATGCCGGTGTGCAGTACACTTATAGGACACACGTAGATGCGCAGTACAGTTTGATGGTGCACAAGGCTGCGCAGTGGACTTATATGAGACTAATGGATGCACATTGTGCTTCTATAGCACACACTGATGCGCAGTTGTATTTTACGGTATATAGAGCTGTGAAGTATTAAAAATATATGTTACCTAAAACTGAGCAGTACAGCTATGAGGTACCGTTTTGGTGAATTCTGTAACACGGTTCTGTTCTTAACTAAACGCCGTTAAAATAGTGACCAGTCATACACCGACAGATGATAATGGTTCGTATCGGTGCTAAGATACCACGAGTCGATCAGTGGTTACCAGTAGCAGATGGCGCCACCGTCAAGTCAAGTTAAATTGGAGGGATAATAAAAGTTGCACGCGGAAAGATTTCAATTTGAAAAGGGGAGTTACCAATTTGAAAGTTTCACCAGGATGAAAAAATATCTGCTCACGCATCGCAAAGGTTAGAAATTTGAGGTTAGTTCACCAGGTGAGAAACCTAAAATATATTCACTACATTTCTATTTCAGATGGCTCTATAAGTTACACTAAAGAATAGAAATGATTAAAAATTCAAACATAGAGAGAATTTTGAAGGGAAATCTTGCTCGTATGAACACAAATTCTACCTGATCAATCAGGCAATTTTTTGAAATTTATTTAAGAGAATTCAAGCTGAATGGTATTAGTGCCAAGTCTGCGGAATTTGAATTCAATACAACGGCGTTTCTTGAATTTCAGCGTTCAGAAGAACGATAGCGTGCAATATTTTGAATTTTGAATTCAACCCAACGCTGTTTCGAAACATCAAGCGCTGGGAGGAACGAAATTCTTTTGCAGAAGGAAGTTAAAGTTCGTCTTAAATACAATCCGAGCAATGTAGGAAGTGCGCGAAATTTGAATGTATTTATCCGTAAATTGAATCTAAGTAATATTAAAGTGCTCGAAGTGAATTGATGCGCATATATTCACAGTGCACAGTTTTTCCCGTTCACGTTTCCCAGCTTTGAGAGCGGGAGTTTGCTCAGCGTCTTCGGTCTGAGTCCCGTCTGGTTTACGTTTCTTTTCACCTGCGTATAACTGAGGCTCTTTTCCAGATCAGCCTTGAGCTGCTCCATGCGGACGCTCTCACACTCTTTCCTCCATTTGTCCAATGTACATGGAACGTAACGGAAGTAGCACTCATTTTCTTTCGTCCAAAAAGCCACTTTCTCAGTCAGCTCTTGCGCTTCTTTGATACCCTCTCCTTCACTCCTTCCAAGTTCCGAATATATTCAAGTGTTTGCTTGCATGTCTTGCGCACGCGTTCTATGTCTTCTCTTGCTTCCTTCTTTTCCGGCTCCTGAACAACGTCCAAAGGACTTTCAGCTCCTCCCAGATACATACTCTAGAAGGCGACCTGGTATCCTAGAGACACAGTTTGAAACACCACACCCCTGGTTCCACGCAGTCTTCGGCACGTTTGATTAACACCTTGACTTGGAGGTTTTTCTTTCAGAACCATCCCTGGACCCTTTCCCGTGACTACTTATTGAGTAGTATAACCGTATTCAGCAGAAACCCTCGGTACAGGTCCGCGAGGCCTATTTTATTTCCGCCTTATCCTCTGTTTCCAGAGAGGTGGTGGCGGTGGTGGTGGTGGATGTTTACTGACTCAATGTATGTAGAAAAAACCTGCCTTACGTAGTTCCTCAGTAATAAAGAGTTTGTGTTGATAAGGATTTCTTTATAGTTATTCAGGTCGCTCAAGCGTATGTAAGACTTTTCTGGTGCCTACCTAAATAATAATTGGAAAAGACTAAAAGTTTTCAGGTATTGTTAATCTCCCACTTAGATGGAGTGATCATCAAAATGGACCAATTATGAGAGCGTCACCTAGTCTACGTGCACCGTACACCATATCCAAATATTGTTTTCTATTTTGACTAAGCATCCTGAGGAACTTGTTGGTGAGCCATTGATACTTATCAACAGGCTCAGTTTCAGTATCTCCTTCGACAAATTTTATACCTAACTGCCCTAAATCCTCTTCTTCATCATCTTCAGCAGTCATAAATGGTGCGTCCTCATCATCACCACCATCATCATTATCATCATCCCCATCCTCTTGTTCAATATCTTCAGGTAATAATTGTTGGACTTCATAGTTAACTTCAAGAGGTGGTTGCTTAATTTCAGACTTTGATTCGGGCAACACTTGATTAACTTTTTCACTGGTCAAATATTTAGTAATGTTTAATATTCCCTGCAGCGGTGTCACTATAAGCTTGAACGTTTAATTTAGCATACTTTCGTTACAGGCTTTACTCCTTTTTTGGATTCAATGCTTCCGTCGTGACGCATTACTGATTTTTACAATTTGACGTTAAGTATCCATCTGCTTGCTGAAATCCATGTTGATTTGACTGCAGCTCAATCAATACTAATGAATTGCTTTCGCTACATTTCTATTTATAGCAATAAGTTAGTTGAATGTTCATCACAATCACCATAGTTACGACTAGTTGAGAAATTTTTTTTTCATTCAATATTCAATGTATTTATTTAATAATATTATGAACATTTCCACTCAATATTCTATCAACCAAAGTATCTTTGTTATCATTCCCTTCTTCAATCACTTGAACCATCTACATTCTGCACCACCACCACCTCCACCACCAAACGTGCACACTTTGTGCAACGTTGATTCAACATTGCTTCAACGTTGATTCAACATTGCTTCAAAGTTGATTCAACATTGTTTCAACGTTGAACCGCCACCACCACAACCGCTGCTGTCACTGCCACCTTCAGAAGGATTAAGTGAACTGATGTACAGGGCGTACTGTCAACCAAGTCCATTTGCTGCTGTATGATGCTTCATACAGATCCTATGGAACTTGTAGATGCTCTGCGATTTTACATGTACTCTCATCATTCATTACAAAGTCCCGAGTTCCAAGCAATTGTCCACATATGGCGTCAAAGAAACATAATATTCTAGCGAGCATGACCATTACGAATTTTTGTTTTCACTATGTTTAATTTGTACAATAACGTTAAGAGATTATTTTGTTAAACTAAGTACCGAATCTACATTGTGAACTTAGGTTCACTCTAGTTTCTTTAAATAGTAGTGAAGTTTAAGTCATTAGCTACTCAAATTATTGATAGATCGCGCTGACATATATTTAGAAAATCTGTTAAGTATCGTTCCTCATAGCGTTGAATATTCACAGACCACGATGGGTTGCTTTCAAAATCCAATATATTTCAGGCTGTTGTCCGGTTCAGCGATGGACTTTACAAATTTTGTTGAGTTGAATTCAAAATCTAAAATATAGCTCGCTATCGCTCTTTTCAGTGCTGGACTTCTGCGAACGTCTTTGGGTTGAATTCAAATTCCATGCTCTTGGTACTTATTCAATTTAGCCTAAACTCTCTTGAATTAATTAAATTGATTAGCTACAATTCGTGTTTTAATTTCTGTATCAGTTTTATTCTTTACTCTGACTTAAACAGCCATCCAAACAATAAATGTAGTAAATACATTTTGGATAAGTCACATGGGGAACTAGCCTCAAATTTCTAAACTGCGCCTAAGAAAATTCTTTTTCGCTTCTGGTAAAACTTTTAAATTGATACCCCCTGCTCAAATTTATATTTTCCACTTAAAACTTTCAATTTACCACAAATTTAACTGACTTGACGCTAGCGCCATATGTTTTCAGTAATAACTTATCGACTGGTGGTGTCTTAGCACGGGTGCGTCAGAGATTACGTCAAAATTTCCAGAAGGTTCGATTATTTTCCGGAAACCTGGGAATCACCAGAATTGGATTCTTGGTTAGTATTGCAGAGATCCACCTTGTTAAGCGAACCATGAATTCGATTCAGCTTTCTAGAAATTTCGATCACTGCTAACGACTGAGGTGATCCAGAAAGTGTAACGAGTAAAAATCTCAGATCGACTTTGATCGGAACTCCTAGCAAGTCAAAATTCTAGAATGTTCCAGAACTTGGTGAATCCCTGATCGCATGTGCGCCACCTACATAAATTTGCTTGTGGGTTCGGTCGGTAAAGCAGGGACCATCCTTATTGGCTGAATCAAGAATCTGGGTCAGGGATCTACCTTTACGACCGTGTTACCGACTGTCGGTCACTGACCAGTGGCGCCATCTGTCGGTGGCAGCTGGAACTACGTAGCTGATAGCTTAACTACTCTCATTAGTATTAATGTCGCGTTATTAAATTTGTTGAGAAAAATGCATTTGCTTATTCACAATGTGCAATTGAACATTTCTGCATCGTTTGATTAACAAATTTTTTTTTCGTAAACTATTTATGAAAAATTGATAAAAATTTCAAGGAATTGTGAGAAATGATTGCAATTAACAATAAAATTCTCCTAAATTTTAATGAAAAATAAAATGTTTAAGACAAGAGTTTTTTTCCATAAAGCGTATAGAGGAGTTTTTATTAAACTTGATACAAATGGTGATTTACTGACTTGCTCATTGATTTTTTAATTATCATCAATATTAATAAATTTTAGACCAGTCTCGTAGCAATAAATAGCCTTTTTCTATACGATCGAACGGCAGATTGTGACATTTTATAATAGAAATTGTCATTAAGAATGACGGAAATTGTTATTTAGTGTCTCCTATCCAGTTTTTGAATCTTGTTAGTTGATTGTCGGATGATTTCAGTGAAGAAATGTATCTTTTGTATGTAAAAATCACAAACCTGACTTTTTATTTAAAATACTGCTTATAAAAATCACGTGAATTATTGTTTAATTAACTTCGTTTGTTAATCTTTGCAAGAAATATCATTTCAATAATAATTGGAGAAAAAATAATTTTTTCTACGAGGAAACATCCATTTGGGACATTTGTTTAAATGAATTATTATTTAAAATCTATATAGTTTATTTTCAAATGTTTATCAATATTCGAGTCTATTCTTCTAGATTTGTATGTTAACAAAATCTATTTTGAAAAAACGTGATTTTCTCACAAAATTTTTTAAGATTCTTTGGTTATTCCAAATCCTAATCCATACAAAAATATGTTTTTCTCAATTTTTTGATAATTTTCGAAACGTTGAAACGTATATAACTTTTTCAAGTTTTATGGAAATTGGAAATGACATGATGATGATTTGCTAGTATTTTACTCATCTGTAAGAAACCTTGAAAAACATTTCTAAAATTAAAAAAAATTTTTTTTTTTCAATTTTGAAAATTTTTTCAAGTTTTTTTTTTGGTCGGAAATATCTGTTTATTGAATTTAGTCTTTGAAATCATGAAAATAATTCTTGAAAAGCCAACTAGTTTCTCGATTCAACAATACCTAATAAGTTTTGAGGCTGCCTGAGTCAGAAAAAACTATTTTTAAAAAGGTCTCTGTCTGTCAATCTATCTATCTATTTGTGCACATACCTTTTCAAATCAAAGGTCAAAACATCGACAACTGTAATTTTGTGATTGTGAATCCTCTTTTGTTAAAGCTCCTTCGGCATTAACGAAAAAATTCTCATCAGGTATCTCGTGCTTCGCACTCGATTTTGTCCAAAATGCGAACTTTTTTACATTATGTTCAACACTATTATATAAAATGTATATTACACTTATTTCTGTACTACAAGTAGCTTGGTTTACAATCAAGAAGATTATTTTCTGCGCAAAAATACAAATTAAAGAAAAAGACATAAAGTTTGCTGAAAAATGAGCACAAGAGGAGGTTTCTTGAAATCAGGGACAGTGTAACATCATGGCTTTCCATTCCGACCCTCTCACCCTCCCCCACTCCCCTCATCACTTTTCCCTTCATACCCTTTAACCGATTCCCTTATTTCCTACCATCCTTCTCTATCCTATCCCCCCTTTCACACCATGCCGCTCCGTCTTTTCGCTTTCTTTAGCCTCCTTTTCCACCACCCTTCACCATCCCTCCCATCCGTTCTTATCATTCCACTTCATTTCCATCCTTGCCCACTATACTGATTTTTCCCTTTCCTTCACTCTCTTTCAATCATTTCTCCTCCTTTTATTGCGATCCACTCTATCGAAATTTCCTTGCCACCCCTTCCCACCCTCTTCACCACGCCCTTCTTTCTGTTTCTTTCTCTTTCTTTCGCACCATCCTACTCCACCCCTCCCTCCTCACCTATTGACTCCATTCCTTCCCACGATTCCTCTACATCACTTTATGATCTCTACCCTCTTATTCACCTCACTTCTCGTAATTTCCCTAACGTTTTCACCATCCTTTTTCACTATGCTTTTTTACCTCTATCTTCCTTTCCTATCATCCCTTCCTCCTCCCGCCTTCCCCTCCTTTCCCGCTATTCTCCTCCAACCCATACCTTCCCCTTCCCTCCAAACTCTTCTCAGGAAAACGTGCGACGGACAGGCTCACTCTCGACCGAAATAATATTTTTATTTGTTTAGAATTGAGAAATAAATCTATAAAACTATAAACTATGAAAAATAAAGTACAAAAACCTTTTCAATCTAAATTACTTAAGGTAGTTGCGCAAAACATTGAATCTCTGAAAAAAGAATTTTTCTATGACTTCAAAGTCCAGATAATAATACTGATGATATAATTCCAGACAAAATACATTATGTTTACTAAAAAACTTTAAAAACTTAGAATGACGAAATATTCCAATGGGTGTAACCGACGTGGTAAAAGCGATAGAAAATCTTATCAGCCCGAACAAACTATAGACCTTCGTCTCTGTCCTTCTACTAACACCCGGAAAAAAAGTCAATCAATGTTTGCCTGGTAATTCTGAAACATAACTAAATTTCAAAATGTATGAAATTGATTATATAACAGAAGTTTTGAAAATGTATTCGAAAGAGAAAAGATAAAACTTGGCGAGATTATTTTTTTTTGCAAATTTGTTTTTGGGTGCACCCGGTTCGGGAACCCTACCAAAACTATAAGGGTTTGTGTCCGTGGCTACGAAACACTAAAAATTAAGAATTAAAAGCTGCGTGCGGCCGCTCGACATGCTATATTGTGCGTCGCGTTCCCGCACACAGCTTGTAATTGGTGATTTTCGAACACATGACTAAACACAAAAGAACAAATATAAATGTGAAATTCAAGAATTTCAAATCAGACTAAAATCAAATTCAAAATCCCATTTAATGTCCAATAATCAAGTCAATGCATAGAATTCCTGAAAATAAAAGAAGAATTCAAAGATAAAATTTGGACAACCACCACCAAATGCTCCTATTGAAATTCCTAAAAAACAAAATAAAAAAATTTGTTTCTTTGGACAAAAACAAAAAAAGGGGAAAGAATTTGGTTGGTTGCCTTCTCATTTTTCTTTCCTCGTTTTTATTTTTGTCCAAAGAAATAAATTTTTTCATTTTGTTTTTCAGGAATTGCGATAGGAGCATTTGGTGGTGGTTGTCCAAATTTTATCGTTGAATTCTGGTTTTATTTTCAGGAATTCTGAATAATAAATATAAATGTTTAGAAAGATGAAAAGTGTGTTGAATTCTACCTGAAATTGTGAATAAATGTGAAAAAGTATGAAAATATGCCCTAGCGGGCCTAGCGAACGCAGCGGTCACCATGTGATTTAGTTGCCCAACTGTTCCGTTCACAATATGCGTTAGGGTATCCCAGCACATCTGGATCTCAATGTGTTCATCCGGGAGTGTACCATATGTGCACGTACACATATGTGACACTCCTAACTGTACACGTCAGACTGTAGACGTGTCTAGTTATACAACTTGCGTAAAGCTTACACAATTTTCCTTGAAATTATAAATATATTATATTATTATATTCACCAATAAAACTGAGGATTACCGCCGAAGATATGACTAGAGTATAGACAATCCTCATCTTTTATAATTTAAGGAAACACTGCTTGATGCAATAAAGAACAATTTGATTCACAATGTAACTAATGAATATATTGGTGCTTCATCAGATTCTAAAGTCTAGAGTACAGTCTTTTATCTCTTCGTTTTAAAGCGTCAAGATTGTCCTCGTGAGGTAATAACATTTCATAAGAGTCAATGTTTGTACAATCTTCCACGTTTCAAGAAATGCTGGTTTTTACACGGTAATATTGTATAGTGCCTATAACTTTTGAACTATGGAAGATACAAAAAATATGAAGAAATACAAATTTTGCACTTAAACAAGATATACAAATCTAACATTAATCACTTTTTGATAGAACAGGTAGTTTTTGTATTATTCGTAAAAAACAACGTTGAGAATAGAAATAAAATTTTGGACAAACGACACAAGGTTCGACAAAAATTAATAGACAAAAGTTATTCACTCAAAAAAGATCGTGGTGATTTATTTTTTGATGGGAGGCGTAACTTTTGTTTTGATCGCAAAAAATATCATTAAAAATAAGAAATAAAATTCTCCGAAAAAACGACACATAAGGTACGAGAAAAAATTAATTTGAAAAAGTCGTTCACTCAGAAAAGGTCTACAAATTGGTTATTAATTATTTTTTGATAGGATACGTGTTTTTTGTTTCAATTCTAAAAATTAACATTGAAAATAAACAAATTTAGTTTTTCAAAAAACTACACAGGGTGCAATAAAATATTAATTACCAAAACTTTTTTTTATAATGCATATTATGAATTGTAATAATATAAATTCATTGAAATGATACATTTTTCAAGGTAGCTGAGAATACAAATTATTGCAGAATAAGTAACAAATATTTTAAAAATCATGGCAAATTAAACTATCTTGTTGGAAATTGTTTTTTTTTTATTGAAAATTAATTTCATTAACTGAAAATTTAACTTCTTCGTTTTTGCTAAAAATTATGCTTCTCTGGTGAAACATTAGTTCTTTTAATTGAAAATGTGACTGTTCTAATTTTGCTGATGATGTATGTTTTTGGGGATCAGTACCTTGCGTAGAAGCGAACTTCTTTAACCAAAAGTTGTTGATTTCATCTGTCCCTGGCGCTGAAAAGTTCTTAGTTCTAGCGATAACTTTCTTCACTTCTTCAGCATTAATTAATGGACACTCTTCCTCTGAACCTAGTAACCTTTGCTTTTGGCAAAAATAACGAAAGGGTAATATATTTGAAGCGTCTTTAATTGTAAGTTTTTAATTCATGTAACTGTTTAGCTTTTCTTTACCTTTATAATAAATCATCTGTTATCTTGACTACACCTCTTTCATTTCGAGAACCTTATTGAACGCAATCCCCGTAGGATTGTTAGTGTCAATGATCCCATAAACAAATAAATGGTCAGGTCTTACCAGCCTGACATAATCAGCAACACTGGTTTCTCTCTTTATCATTTTTTTCGAACTACCCTCGCATTTTGCTCGGGACGTGCCAGCTGAATTGGTGGCAGCGGTGGGATTGTCACTTCCGTTCAACTTCAGTGCTTTCAGTGAAAATTCAACTTTGGGGCAAGGCAAAGTTCGAAGTGCATGATGGGCGTTGGTATACTTCCCGTGTTCGCAAGCTCTGCCATCGTTAATAATTCTACGAAATACCCCGAATTAACCTTGTACTATTTGTTCCAAGATTGTGAAATCCCATCTGAAAAAGGAAGAAAGGGGTACAAATTAATTAATTCAGAAACTCCAACGCCCTTTCAAATCTCCAGTTATTTAAATAATTCAAGAGTGCAATTATTATGAGTTCATAAACAGTTTGGAATGGTAGCATGAAATAAAACTTTTCAAAATGCAAGCTACATTTCCTCACATCGTTTTAATTGTTCTTTAATCGAAAATTCTTATATTCGTTATTATTTTATTATTATATTCGTTCATCACGATCCACTCAACTTTTAACAATTGCTAAAAGTGAATGACTGAGTCGCCATTAAAGTTTATGAATAAACGAAAGTCTAACACTATAAATTCAATTGACCCCAAATCTATAACTAGCTACAGCATATTTACCTTCTCATCTTATTTTCTATTTTACCCAAAAACATTGCGATTCTATCAGAACGCTATTTACGCCGTACAGTTCCTTGAATTGTCATCACTATTTTATCCATTTTGTGACAGCTCGAGCTGTCGTTACAGAGCCTTTCATGATACACGGACTCTTTTATTCGCTTCTTGACAAAGCGTAACTGTCTGATCTTTACTACCGTTTTCACTGAACAACGAAGGCAACTCCTTGTTAGTGATGAATGCGCATTTGCGATCAGAAATGTTACTTGTTTTGTAACGAATGCCATTTCGTCTGATAAACACAATGATCACTTCACTTTCTGAAACAAGCCAACTATCTAAGGTAGTTATTGATTCCTTATTCACGAACAAAATTCAAAAACTATATAGCAGAATATTGAATCCAATCTGGATTCCTTCTCATGGAATCTTCAGTTTTTTGTAGATAGAGCCTCTATAATAGAGTCATTCCTCATGAGAGGTTCCAATTTTCGCAATTGTTAAAAGAAAATACATGTCTAACCATTCAAAACAATAAACAAATAAAATTCCAAGTACTGGAAATTATTATTGTTCAAAAGTACTCATTCAAAACAATTATTTTGAATTTCTCATTAATACACTTTCATTTCTGAACAAAAACTATGAAAAATGCCTGACGAGCTCAATCAAACTCAGTTCACTGGCGATATCAATCACACCCTCAGTGAAGCCATGATGAAATCCATGACAGAGTGTTTCGCCGTACAACAAGGCATTCATTTAAGATAATATAAACGGAGAATCGTCAATGCTAGCTATCTGTGAAACACTGTATCTTAAAGCGGTTTGGCCCGATTAAAAGGTTCATCCAGAGATAGTATTCACGGAAAAAGTTTTGCAGCAATCGAGGATTTAGTTGAACATTTGAAATGTCACGTTCCGAGCAAAAGGCGAGGGTAGTATGGCACCAGTGTGCTGATTATGTCAGGCTGGTAAGACCTGACCAATTATTTGTTGTGAGTTTGTGTGCCACTTATCAGCCCTACGCGGACTGTGTCAGAATGCATTGTTTAAATGAGTGAGAGATAGTTGTTTTAACGATTATTTTATTGTAAGGAATAAGAACAGAGTTAAAAGTTACATAAAATAAACTTACTTATATACCTTTCTATGCTCGAATGGGCGAGAGAGAGAGAGAGAGAGAGTTGCTTTGTCGATTGGATCTCCGCTTATGACATAAAATACCGACGGAGTTTTACCGGATGTTTGGAATAGTAAAACGGTGCAGGAGCACTTTTCAGTAGTGATACTGCGATACACGGTCCTATTTGAGCTACCGAATCAACTCTTGAGTTCTTTTCGCGAACGTTTGACAATGCGGACTTTATTCGTAAAAGAGTCACTTTACGACGAGCGAAAGTCTCAGTCGAAGGGACTTAGTCCAAGACTTGAACACGTTAACTACATTAAATTGAACTTCAAAGTGCGCGACTTAATCAGGGTGTTTCTTCGGTCACAATGAGATAGAAGCCGTAACTTTGTCAAAGTTATTCGGTAATCGAAGATTGAAGTGGACAGTATGACTGCCGATAACGTAAGACAATTGACAGGGATGGCTCTGGGGCTTATATATGATGGATTCCCCATGCTAGGGATAGGAGCGATGAATACGCATCGAAAGTCACGTTCGAACTTTTAAAATTGCCACGTTTCTAACTTTTGAAAAAGTCACGTTTCTAACTTTTGAAAAAGTCACGTTTTCAACTTTTGAAATCGGCATGTTCCTATTGATAATATTGCCTGTATCTAGTCCCGCTAAGTGTTCATACATATCAATATGTTTGATTACATTGTTATCAAACTGAGAGCGAGGCTAGTGGGTGACTAATAATATCGAACGTTGAAAAGATTTACGCTAGTGTGTGTTGAGTTACGCGAGCGACCAATATGTAAATTCCTTCTGCTGACACTCTCGGTTACCGATTACCTCATCTTTTGCTCCTTCAGGAATATGGATTCTACTGCTAACTTAATTATGTGCAATCTATCTAGTCAGACACTTTCGTCACAATCTTATCTGACTGTGCGCATGTTCCTCCACTAGGTGGGTTATACTTTAATTCAGACATACGCATGTATCCATATTCCATATGATTAGTTTTGAATTTGTTATTGTTTATGTTACGGAGTGTTAGGAATATGCATACATTCGTATGTTATTAAATATACTTAATTATATTATAGCGGTAGAGTCTGCAATTACGATCTCTCATTAACCGAACGTATGCTAAGTTATCGTTATTCTCTGAGTTCTTATCCCTTCATGGTAATACTTTGAGTATCTTGTGGTTTCTAGCTTACCGACCGTAGTACAGTTACCATACTTGGGTTCAAACTCAGGGAAGATCGGTAATACTATTGCTTGTAGTTGATGGAGTTAGCCTGAAGGATGTAGGGTAATGTAGGTTGCGCCTAGCTAGGCGTTACATCAAATTTTTTAAAATTTGAGGATGCAAGAGAAACAACGATTTGCCCCGCGTAAAACCTATGCATGGTACCTACATGAAATTTCTACTACACCAGAGTCTCGATAGATGAACAATCTCGGGGTTTACCTGAAAATAGCCTTGTTCATAAAGCGCGTACAGCGAAACGTAACCAGTCAGGGCCGCCTGAACCGTTTCCTTAATATTGCGCAATCTACTTAACTGAGTTGTAGTGCATGCGTCCCTTCAGAGGCGGAGTCGCAACCGTCTCTTGCCCTGCCCCCTAAGAAACTGGGGGAACCAGCAATTCTAGGAATTCATATAACGCGTGCGATCGCGCTTTCAAACAGCGAGACTCTGGTGTATTAGGATGAGACTACTATTAGGACTGATTCTTCAGATCTTAAAAATCAAAGTACAAATTTCATTTTTCACGATTACTTTAATATTTCATCTTTATCTTGCAATCATTTTTATTCTCAGCTACCCTGAAAAATATATAATTCCAAAAAATACATGATTATAGTGACAAGAACAGAAAAGTAATGATACTAGTTGCAGAAAACAAGGATAAAATCAAAGTGAAAGAGAAATCTATTAATTATGTTCATATCTTGTTTCGTTTTTTCGAAATTTTTATTTTTGATATTTAATGTTATTTTTTACGATCAAAACAAAAACTACGCGTCCTATAAAAAAGTGATTGATAACCAGTTTTGTAGGTCTTTTTTTTTGATGCACAATTTTTTTCTATTCATATTTATTCGTATCTTCCATAGTTTGACCGCGAAATGGAAATTTAGATTTTTCTTTTTCTTTGGTGCTTAAGACCAGAACCGTTGTCAAAAAATGCTGGTTGGCGAACTCGATCTTTCTTTTTGGTCGCTAAAACGTCGTGACAAATTTCAACCTAATCCCATTAGTCTTTTAAAAGTTATCCAGCATAGAGGCGACAACGACGAGGACAACGACGAGGACAAGGACACAACAACAACGACAGGCAGACAGACACCATAATAAAACCTGTTTTTTCGGAATAAGGGGGTCTCGAAACATGGAAATTTCCCGTGTGGAGAATGCCTTTTTTAGCCTTATTTAAAAAAAGGGCTGGTACCAGGCCCTGATAAGGTTTCTTGATTCAAAGATATATATATAACGGCCCTGCTCAGGTCCAAATAAGGCCCGGATAGGCTGCCCTTATTTTTAATTAGGGTAATCTGATAAAAGGCTGTATTCACGGCCCTGATCAGGTCCGAGTAAAGCCCGGATTAAATAATAATCTACGGTGCCTGGCTACGTAAAATGCTCGAAATAATAATATTGCAATTTCATCGCATTATTATCCACTCTAAATAATAATTAATCAAATTCTGATATCGTGGATAAAAGATTTGATTTAAAATTTGAAGATTTGAATCTTGCCGCCTTGGGCAATAGCTCGGCTGTGGTGCGCCAGGGTGCGCAACGATTTGCCTCTCTCGCAGTCGAAATGGCGAGTCGAGTGTGTAAGACAGCAGTCGAGGCATCAATTCTAACTTTTTACTTTAACATTAAAAAAAAAGAACTGTTGTCACTCGATTTCTTGCCTTGCCATCAGGAACGACATTTCTCGGAGATAAAATAATTTTTTCATAAAAAAAAATACTTTTCTTCTTTTTATAAATCTTTCATGATACAATATTCTCTAAGTACTCCCAATTTGGCTCCCCTGCTGCATTGCGCATGCGTCGCACCAGCAGACTCATTGGATGTTCATAGCGCGCTTATTTGAAATGATTAAATATGTAAATCAATTTTTTACAATATATAATAATCATAAAGTACAGAGAAATATTATGAATGACATTAAATTCACATTGGTGAAAAAGGCATTCCTTCCTTTGAATTTGAAATCAATAATTTATTTTTGAAGAGTACAATGAAATAATTATTTCTCCTGGCACTCGGAGAGACTATTTTCTGATCTGAAAATTAATTGTTATTATTTCCACAATGACGATTTGTTATAAAAAATTGCTTCACGCATGTAATAATTAAAAAAACGCGCCATTTACAACCAATGAGATTGCCGATGCAACGCATGCGTAATGCAGTTGGCCGATGCAACGCATGCGTAATGCAGTTGAGGAGTCGAATTGGGAGCACTGGTTACAAATTTTATGATTTGCTTACAAATTCGCCAAGCTTGTTTAGAAAAACAACATCTTTTTTGGTTGAAAATTCAACTGTTTTGCTGAAAGTTCAACTAATTTGTTGAGAAACCTTTTTCTATTGGTGTTAACAATTAAGTTTTCAACTGAAAATGTATTTGCCGTCGAAAATTCGTGTTTTTTTTGCTTTAAAATGAAGACACTAACTGAAAATGTAAATTTACCATTTTTGGTGAAACTTTATCTGTTAGTTGCAGATTCGTCTTTTTTAGGAGAAAACTAATCTTAGTGAATTACGAATTCCTTCTTTTTTTTATTAAAATGCAATTTTTTGGCCAAAAATTCACTTTTTTGTTGAAAATTCAACTGTTTTAGAGAAAATTCGTATTTTGGTTTAAAACTTAAACAATTTGGATGAACTTTTTTTTCTTGACTGAAAAGTCTTTATTCGTGGACGATTCGTAATTTTTGTTCGAATTGATTTTCTTCATTAAAAATTTAAATTTTTCATCCTTGGTAATATTTGTCCTTTTTAGTTGAGAGTTCAACATATTGTTCGAAAATTCACATATTTTGTTAAGAATTCATCTTTTTTGGTAGAAAATTAATCTTCTTCATTGTATAATTTTCAGATAGGACGAGTAAATTTTCTTTTAATCGTAAAAAATAAGATTAACAATAATTTTATAATAATTTTATATAAAAATATATTAAAAATAGCAAAATTTACTTTTCGGGAAAGCACAACATTGAAAATAAACAAATCAAATTCATGAAAAAACGCAACCAGTTGCAATAAAATGTTTAATAATGCATGTTGTGAATTGTGATAACATAAATTTACTGAAATGATACAATTTTTCAGGGTAGCTGAGAATTAAAATTGGTGCAAAATAATGAACTTCATATTTCCCATTCATATTTTCAGTTGAAAATGTAACTATTTCCTTGAAAATTCATATTTTTTGGTTAAAATTTCCTCCTTTTTGGTAAAAAATTCAAACTACTTGGTTGAAAGTTGAACTAATTCGTTAAAAATTCATTTTTTCGCTTAAAGATTAATTTCTATGGTGGAAAATTCAACTATATCGTTGAAAAATTGTTTCATTTTTGGTTGGAAACCTATCCTTTTTAGTTCAAGGTTCAACCATTTGGTTGAAAATTTATGTATTTTATTGAAAACTCGTCTTTTTGGTAAAAAACTAATCTTCTTGGTTCAAAAATCATCTTTTTGGTTGAAAATTCAACTACTCGGTTGAATATTGAACTCTTTAATTAAAAATTAATGGTTTTTCTAAGATTCATAACTTCAATCAAAAATTTATCTCTTTGGTTGAAAATTAATTTTTTTGGTTGAAAATGCATACTTTTTTATTTGAAATACAATTGCTTAGTTGAGAATTAATCTGTTTTGGTTAAGAATTCGACTATTTTGTTGTAAATTTGTTTTTTCGGATTGAAGACTCAACTATTTAGTTGGACATTTTTTTGTATTAAATTTATATTTTTGGGTTGAAAATTTAATTTTTTTCTACAAAATTTGTACACTAGCTTGGAAATTGAACAATTTCGTAGAAAATTAATGCATTTGGTCGAGAATTCAACTTTTTTTGTTTAGAATCCCAGTTTCTTTCAAATTTTTTTGTTTTCTTGGCTTAAAAATTCAACAAGCTTATAGAAAATTCAACTTTTTGGTAGAATATTCAAAAGTTTTGTGAAGAATTCGCTTTTCTAAATTGAAAATGATTGTTTTTCATGGAAAAATTTGTTTATTCCCTTATTAGCTAAGAAGTGATCTTTTTTAGACTAAAAATTTAACTATTTGATTGGAAATTCATCTTTTTTAGTTGAAGATTTATAATTTTAGCAAAAAATTCAGTTCATTGGGTAGAACTTAAACTACTTTTGTAATTTTCCCCTTTTGGGGGTAAAATTAATTTTTCTACTGAGAATTGAACTATTTTGTTGAAAATTAACTTTTTTATTGAAATTTCATATTTTAGGGTTGAAAATTCCACTGTTTTGCGTAAAAAACAGTCTTGTTGTCCTGGGAATTTAATAATTAGGTAGAAAATTTAACTTTTTTGCAGAACATTCGTTTTTTTAATTAAAGTTATTTTTTTCAAGTGATAATTTGACTAACATTTTTGGTTAAAAATTGATTTTTTTCGCTGAGAAATTCAACTTTTTGGTTCGAGGTTTAGCTTTTTTACATTAAAAATTAGTTTTCTTAAAGTGAAAACTTAACTGTTCTTTTTTTAGTAGAAAGTTGATCTTTTTAGTTGAAAAATTATCTATTTGGTTGAAAATGTAATATTATGTATATTTTCCACTTTTGTCCAATTTTTATTCAAAGTAAGGTAATACCTAATGATTGTTAAGAAAGTTAATTTTTCAATTAATTCATTATTATTTCTAATATTATTATTATTATTAGTTCTGGGCTCGGTTCTGGGTTGAGACCTTAGCAGCCCCTGATTCTTGGGTAATCCCGTTGCGTGCCCTTGTGAGCCTATGCGTGACCCCATAGCCCTCTCCATAAGGAGAGGACCGCAGCCACGCAATTGGCTGATATCTCTGACTCACTGATAAAGTAATTACCTGTGAGTGTTAGACGTTTCCCCGCAATCACAGGGTAGTAACAAAGGATGTGAGTAGATGTCTCATTATCCTTTACGCACAGACGACAGAGGGGACTTTCTGCAAGCCCTATCTTATGTCTGTGATATCCTAACTTCCCATGTCCTATGAATAGTTCTGTTAGGACTTTGATTTCATTGCTCCTGAGCTTCAGTATTTCCCTATCTCGGTTGGAGTTAAGCTTTGAGCCCAAGAGTGTTTTGGCCCGTCTGCAACGAGAGACCAAGTCCCACTCATTCTGATGTTCCTCAGTCAGCCAACTGTTAATTACTTCAGTGACTGACCTGCTGGAAATACCTACCACTGGCTCGGGTCCAGTAAAATGCCTTCCTGCTGCTAGCGTGGCTAGCCTATCCGATATCTCATTGCCCTTGATACCACTGTGTCCAGGGATCCATAGCAGAGTTACTCGGTTTTCGGTCGCTAACGCATTTACTGCCTCAAAGCATTCCCATACTAACAGCGACGTAGTCGTTGTTCCATTCAAGGCCAATATAGCAGCCCTGCTGTCTGAGCAGATACGAATGTTCCTTTTATTGCCGTGCTAACTTGCCTTGTAGGCACACAGGAGCATGGCCATAATTTCAGATTGAAGAACTGTGGCGTAGGAGCCCATCTCAATTGTGAAGCCCATTCCATTCCTTCTACGATATACGCCGGCTCCTGCATTCTCCTCGTTCGTAGAGCCATCTGTAAACCAGTTGTGTCCATCACAGGGCAGGTATGCGTCGCCGTTAACCCATTCCTCCTTCGCGGATAGGCTAACTCGATACTTCTTGTCGAAGAGGTGGCGGCCTTGATGGTAAGATGGAGGGGCTCTAAGCCTATTAGTGCCCCCAGTGCTATCGTGTGTGTCGACTTCGAGGCTCCAGTGGCTCCAGAGGCTCCTCCTGTCCCTGGCTGGTAACCCTAAAGTTGACAAGACCAAAGTGATAGAAGTCCCTGTTGTTGAGGGCCGAAAGGGCCCTCGTTTGGGACTCAGGAATATACGCGACTAGGAGATGCCTAGTGCCTCCTAGTGTGTCCCCTTCCTGAGACTTTTCGTGCCTGAGAATTCGCCAGGACGCTGTCTTCAGTAAGGGTTTGAATCCCTCCAACCGACGGAGCACCTCAGACGGGTCTTCCGGCTTGCCTGGGAACCACGCCGTAGCTCTCACCATCTTTTGGAGCAACTCAACCCCACCCACCTTAAGGAACGCGCCTTCCCACGACTCTGTCTCGACCACCGCTTTGAGCAGCCAAGCTTTAGCCGCTAGGTCGGCTGTCACAAATACAAAGACCCCTCCTCTGCAGAAGGAGGTCACAAATTTTGGCCATTGATCTGGGAACACTTTTCCAAGCGCCCTCCAGGTAGCCTCCCTGAAGATCTCAAACTGATCCACCGTGAGCAGTGAGTCCGGGTAGTTGGTGTCAGCCACCACCACCGTCAGGGGATTGGTCCTCTGAGTGGCCGTCAGTGCAGCCCCCGACGACTCTTTGTTCGTCGACTGCTGGGCTGCCTTGTGCCTCTTCACAGGCCCAACCACCCCCGGTGGAGTGCTCTCTGAGCCTCTAACCCTCTTCTGGGCTTGAGTGCTGGATGTCAGCCCTTTAGCTGCCGACGCTCCAGCTCCCGTAGCTGCTTCCCTAGCCTTCGCCTTTTTCCTCCTCACTCTCCGAGTTGAAAAAATGAATATTTTTAACAATTTATTATTACTCCGAATAATATAATTGTTATATAAATATAATTGTTCAAACAAATTATTATTGTTAAAAACTATCTTCTCTTATAGTAATGCCAGATAGTTGCAGTTTTTTTCTGAAAGTTTCCCCTTTTTTTCAACTTTACACTTACTTAGTAAACTAATAATTAATGCGAGTTAACAAAAATATTTGTTTGAACAATCTGTTATTGTTTATAATTATCTTTCCTCAGATAATTGCTAGAAAGTAAAAAGGAAATTTTTAAGTATATAAAAACGGATGTTCGTATACATTTCTGAAGGGGAATTAAAATAAAAGTATGATAAAGGATGAAATTTGTACTTTATTCTGCAATATCTGAATAAGCAGTCCTGGCCAGAGGTACATAAATTATTAATACATACATTTTCACGGAAAAATGGAATAGTTGAATTCTCAGATAAGAAAATCAATTTTTCACTAGAAAGAGACGAATTTGTAACAAAATAGTCAAACTTGCGATTGAAGAGATGCATTTTTAAATAAAATTATGAATCTTCTACCAGAAAAATGAATTTATAAAAAATGAGTTCAAATCTCGACCAGCTAGTTGCATTTTGAACCAAAAAGCATAACATTTCTAGAAAAAGAGATGAATTTTTAAACTAAAGACGAATTTCCATAGATAGGATTTAAGTTTTAACCAAGAAGGACTCTTGAGTCAAGACAGAGAAAGCATCTGAACCAAATTACAGAATTCTCAACCCAAACATTCAACAATTTCCAAACTACACATTTAATTAATTAAAATAATTCTATTTATTTATTTTTGGTTAGAAGTTTATTCTTTTCGGTTATAAAGTCTGTTATTATATTTTTCGCTAAGTAATCATTGTTTTGGTTCAAAATTTAATTATTTGATTGAAAATTCAATTCTTTTTAAAAAACTTCAACAATTTTGGTAGAAATTCATTGCTTTTGGTTGAAAATCAAACTATTGTTGAACTAGTTGAATGTTCAACCAAAAGCAATGAATTTCTACCAAAATTGTTGAAGTTTTTTCAATAGAATTAAATTTTCAATCAAATAATCAAATTTTAAACCAAAACAATGATTACTTCGCGAAAAATATAATACCAGACTTCATAACAGGAAAAAATGAAGTTTTAACGAAAAATAAATAAATAGAATTATTTTAATTAATTAAAGTTTCAGTTTGGAAATTTTATTTTCCAACAAAAAAATAAAAACTTGCAACAGAATACATGAATTTTCAACGAAAAAAGATCAATTCTCAATCTCAAAAATTGAATATGAATTTAAAACAGAAAAGATAATTTTCAATCACAAATAAAATTATGATAATTTTAAACAAAAAATATAATTCCCAATTAAATATTGGAATTTTTAACGAAATGTTGAATTTCCAACATAAAAACAGGAATTTTTATCAAATCAGTAGAAAATTTGAGAAAAAAAATTACCTTCTAACAAAATATTATAGTTCAAATTTCAACAAAATGATACAAATTTCAAGTGAATCAGGAAATTTTCAACCAAGTTTTTGAATTGATTTTTGATTAAAATCATCACTTAGATGTGGCATGAAAACTGACACACTACAGGTGCTACTCATGAAAATTAATGACAACTAATTGGTCTTCAGAATCAGATCATTCTAATGCGCATTTTTCGGATCAAATACAAAATCCGTAATCTTCATAAAAGCGTTGCATATAATTTTGATTCAATTCCCGCATCGAACTGATCAACCGGAATTTCTTGTGGGCACATATCTAGCACCCACAGGCTCAATTTTGAAATTGTCTCGGATTTTGCGTGCACATGGAGTGTCATTTTCTTCATCTGACGTCAATCTCCTAACAAAGTTGTCGAAAGTGTTTATTAGTGCTCGAACTCCGCGTGGACCAAGAGGTATATATAGACCACGTAAAATCGTATGACCACATTTTTGTTTTACCACTAATGCCAAGCCGTTACCATTACTAATTTCTGACATCACAATTAGTTCTCCGATCGGCTCGGCGTCCAAAAGACCCTTGTCATTTCTCAAATAAACTCCTGAACCGGGAAGAAACTCATGTAATTTCATTTGAAGTTTCCGGCCCGGATTGTGGATGGGAGCAAATTGATAATTGTGAAGCTCTTCAACTTTAAATCCAATTATTGTAGAATAAGGGGCCTTGCCAGGAGAAATCGGTCTGACATTTGGAGACTGCTCGGCAGGAACAGAAGATACGAGCTCTTGCTTAAAAAACGATTTGATTGGGCGTTCTTTTCCACAAGGAATGTCATTTTCTTCATCTGAATTCATTTTAGTAACAGAGTTGTCGAATGTGTTTATCAATGCCCGCTCTCCAGTTAGACCAGGAGGTATAAATAGTCCACGTAAAATCGTATGACCACTTTTTTGCTTTAGCACTAATGCCAAGCCGTTACCACTACTAACTTCTGAAAACACAATTTGTACTCCGGTTACCTCGGCGTCGAGCAGATTTTTTTTATTTCTCAAATAAATTCCTGAATTTGGAAGAAAAGTATATACTTTCATTTCAAGTTTCCGGCTCGGATTTTGTTTGGGAGAAAAGCGCCATTTGTGAAGATCTTCAATTTTAATTCCAAGTACTGTAGAATAAGGGGGCTTGCCAGAAGAAGACGTGGGACTGGCAGGAGGAGATGTGGACCTGACATGAAGAGATGGCTCGGCAGCAGCAGAATGCATGGCATGAACCGAAGAACCGCCAGGAACAAAAGAAATGGCAGGAGCAGAAGACATTGCAGGAGCAGAATATATGGCAGGAGAATGATCCATGCCATGAGCTGGATATATGGCAGGAGGATGCTCCATGTCCTGAGCAGAATACATGGCAGGAGAATGATCCATGTCATGAGGAGAGTGCGTGTCAAGAATATGCTCCATGCCCTTAGAATGCTTCCTGTCAGGAGAATGCTTCCTGACAGGAGAATGCTTCCTGCCAGAGGAAGAACCAGAAGTGAAATCAGGAAACAATTCGTCATGTGGATATCTCTCGAATTGTGAACTCGACTCTGGAACAAGAAACACAAGATAACATTTTTTTTAAGTACACAATCGTACCGTAAAGTGGACTTTGGAAAGCTATGTTGAAGTTAGCAGTTTTTTAAAGAAAATTTCGTTTACCGAATACCATGGATATATAGATATTATAGTTCATTTTCTAAATACATTTTTAAACAGATTTTTTAATTCTGATTCTAAATCCGATCTGTAGATCAACGTAGAACTTAAGGATTCTGAAAAAAAGGCGATTGAATCTACTATTTCAATCTTTGAAGGAATGAATTATTCTTATCGATACGAATTTCATTACTAGGTGTACTTAAAGGTTTCTGAGGTCGCTGATATCAAATCCGAAATAAAAATCTCCAATTTGGGAATGGCGAATTCAATATGGCAGATCACGATTGTAAAAAAATCTGAGTTGACTAAAAATTAGAACATGGTTGTTTTTCGGGTCGCTGATTTTGAATCATAATTCTAAAAATAAAATCAATTTAACTAGAAATTTCTACATTGCGGGTTTTCGGGTATTATGGGTATCTATTTTTCCTGAAAATCTTCGGATGGACAAATCATTCAACTTTAAAGAAAAGATAAATCGGCGATTATAGTAATTATGAGCCGCCATGTTGGATATGCTATTTTGAAATTTAACATCTTCACTTCGGATTTAAAATCAGCGGTTTCCGGAACCTTTTAATAATCCTAATCATGAAATTTTAATTGACAGCAATAACTAATTTATTCAAGGTTTTTAAATTAAGATTGAAATTTATTTTAAAGAATATGTAGAACATAAAATATAACATTTATAAGCCCGTGGTATTCGGGAAACGAATTTGTTTCGAAAAATTGCTAGCTTCAACCCAGATTTTCAAAGATTAAACATAGTGCGGCGCTCAGATGAGCAAAAAATTTTTCTGTGGACGAATTAATCTTTTTTTGTATTAAAAAATGAATATATTTTTATTCATGTAATTCATGCTATATGGCAATTTTTTAAATAATTTTTTCTGAAATATCTAAATCACAGCAAATTTCTCTTAGTTCAAAAAAATTATTATATACTTACGCATCGGCCCTCTTTTTACTGGCAGCCCAGCTAAATGGATGAAGTTTGGTGGAGCTGGTGGTGTAGGAATAACTGTAAAATATAATATAGGGATTTTTATTCAAGGATTCTTTTGATGAATCCCAAAAACTTGACCTAGCCTTCTGGTTTGGTTAAAAACTGGACTATTCAGTCGAAGATTTAACTCTTGTTTTAATTTGTATTGTTTTCTAAAGTAATTTGATTAGCTGGAAAGTTTAATAATCCAGTTCTAGCTTAAAATTATTCGCTTCTAGTGAAAAATTCAACTATTAGATTAAATATATATATATATATTGGGTACTGCACATATTTCTGTCGTTAGTGCGAAAGAGAAGGAGGGCACAGAGTAGTTTTATGTGCCTGTCAAACGCACACTCTCAGCGCCAAACGTATCTCAGAGTGGGGGGAGAAGAGCAGAGAAGGAACGGAGGGGCAATCGACGGCTATTCTGACCGCGCGAACGAACTCGAGTGCATTGAAAAATTCGACCTTCAATTTTTGTTCATCGATTCTCTCCCCCCACCCCCTCCTGATGTCTTCAATTTTTGAAAAAAAAACTTATTTTACTCACATCGATAAACATTAATCCGTGCCCCCGGGCTTTTGAAACTAACGTGGGGTTTCAAATGGGAAAAGCTCGGTTTTCGAAGAAAAAAAGTATTTCTTATTAATTTCTTGTAAATTACAGTGTATTCACCTCTTAAGGAATGTTTAATGAATAACTTTCACCCAATAACTTCTTGAGTTGAAATTCGAAACTTTTTTCAACGAGATTCAAGTGCTAAGGATTTTGATTTTTTTCCTAAATCACAACAATTTTTTCTTAGTTCGAAAAATTATTATATACTTACATACTGACGTTTGCATCGTCCGCAGATTTTTGAAACTGCCTGGTCGTGGTGTATCTGAATCTGTAAAATATAATATAGTGAATCTTATTTAGGAATTTTTTTAACGAAACCCTAAAATTTGCTATTGGTCCAAACTAAACATAGCTCGAATGTGATTCCACAGTCAGTTAATATTAAGCAAGGTATCCAATTTCGATGAAGTAAATTTATTTTGAGAAATTTATTTTTCAAGACACAAATTTGTTTTTCAAGAAACGGGGTCTTCGGATGAATTTGAAAATGAGGAAAGCTACAACATTTTTGTCCGGAGAAAAAAATTGCGCAATGAATTGTCCCATAAGAATATGTGCTTTTCAATGTAAAATTCGAGGCTTATTTCAAAGGTCTCCAAGGGCCAACGCCGTTTAGCGAGTACAATTTATTGGTGGTTGAGAAATAAAATTTAAATTTTTATCTGAGTCCCAACAATTTTTTGTTAGCTTAAAAAATTATAATATACTAACGTAGAGTTCCAGAACCTAAAGTAAAGTCGTGAAATTGTTCGGGCAGTGTTGATATTCGACGTAATACTGTCTTCTGAAGATATTCGTCTGTAAGATATGGTATTCATAATATTATTTATTATTATTTATGATATTTCATCAAAGAATTTTTTAACAACGAAACACCAAAAATTTTAAATCAGCGACCCCAAAAGTCCCCTCATAACACTCGCAGAAAATGGATTTGTAAAATTTTCAACATCATCGGTACAAATATGGCCAACATGACATTTTAGAGGATTTTAAAAGAATTTCAGTTGAATGCATTGATTTTTTGTAGATTTTACCTAAATTCCAGTGAAATGTCACCAGAAAATTACTATAAAAATCTCAAATTAAAAAATTTCCATCAATTTCACAAATTTTCATGAATTTCCACCAATTTCATAAATTTTCATATATTTCTTCTATTTTCATAAATTTTTACAAATCAAAGCTTTAAATAATTTATTAAATTTTGAATAACTTTGAAAATAATTATTGTATAATTTTGGGAAAACAGCGTTAACGGCAAAAATTGGAGACCCCGAGAAAAAAGCTTTGAATTTCGAGAAGCGTCGTAACTGCATTTATTACGAGTTGCCAAATAATGTACAAATCTCTATTTTCAAAATTGGAAAATTTCTGATTCTAACTCGTCAAGATGGTAAAAATTTGAATTTTTGATTTCTAAAATTAAAGATGTCCTCTTTTTAAACATTTATACTTACAAATTATAAGATCTATATGTTAAACAATAGAAAATTTTGCAATTCCATTGATAAACATTTGAAATTTCATAAATTTGGGAGATTTAAAATTGAAAACTCTTGACTTTTGATCGTCAAAATCATCAGAAATTAAGAATTTGTATGTATACGTCTTTTAAAATCGAAAAGTTTTCAATCGTTAATCTTCAAAATTGAAAAGCTTTAGACTGCAAGCCATTAAAATTCAATAATATGTCATTCCATATTTTGAAAAAGCATGAATTGTCAATTGTAATTGACTTCTGTTTCAATATCAATGCATATTATGAATTTTAATAATACATATTTATGGAAATAATACATTTTTTAGGGTAGCTACGGATGAAAATCTATTTACAAACAAAAAATATGACTTCAGCAAGCAATTATTTTTCCACGAAACTGATGCACTTTTAACCAACAAAAATGAAATTTTAAACCAAGAAAATTATTTTTTTTTTTACCAAAAGTGGAGAATTTTCAACTGAAAAAGATCAATTTAAAAAAATGGGAAAATTACAAAAAAAATTATTTCTCAACAAAGGGATTCAAACAAATCTTTCAAACAAAATAGTTGAATATTCAAGCAAAGAAGAATAATTTACAACCAAAAAGTTGCATATTCATTGAAAAAAAAGAAATTCCTACAAAAGCGGATGAATTTATAAATCAAAAAGATAAACAAAAATAGTTGGATTTTCTGTTAAAAAAGATTTTAGTTAACTTTTCACAAGCAAATTTGAATTTTTATCCGAACAATAAGGTTCCAGAAAAAAATGAAAGTTTCAATCCAAGAAGACGAATTTTTACCCGAATAAGGTGACTTTTTGAAAAATTGTCGAATTCTCTACACAATAGTTGCATTTTTATCCAAGAAAGATGAAATTTCGCTTGAAACAGATGAATTCCTATTTGAAAAGAAAAAAATATATATATATATATTTGAATTTTCATCCGGAAAAATTCCAGTTGACTTTTCAACATCAAAATATGAATTTTTTCAACAAAAAATAAGTTTCTACGAACAAAATTGAATACTTTATCCAAAAAGACGAATTTTTTCAACCAAAAGGGGTGAATTTTTAACGAAATAGTTTAATTCTCTACCAAATAGTTTAATTTTTATCTATAAAGATGAAGTTTGTACTAAAACAGATACATTTTTGATAAAAGAAGGAGACATTTTTTAAAATGTTGAACTTACTTCCAGAAAAGCTTCCAGTTCATTTGTTAACAGCAAAATATAAATTTCAAACAAAAAGTAAATTTTCTACAAAATAGTTGAATTTCCAACAAAGCAGCAGAATTTTCAAGTAAAATATAATTTGTTAACATAATAGTTTTATTTTCAACCAAACAGTTGCATTTTTATCCAAGAAAGAGGAAATTTCTCTTCAAACAGATAAATTTTTAATTAAAAAAAAAAGAAATTCTCAAAAAAATAGTTCAATTTTCATCCAAAGAAGATTCCAGTTCACTTTCCAACACCAAAATAATAATTGTAAACTATAATTTTCTGCTAAATAGTCGGATTTTTAACCAAAAAGTATGACTTTTCAACAATATTGTAAAATTTTCAACCAAACAGTTGCATTTTTAATTCATAAGACAAATTTTCAAAAAAAGAGTTGAATTTTTACCCATAAAGATTTCAGTAGACTTTTTAACAGAACAATACTAATTCTGAATAAGAAGTAAATTTTCTAGGAAATACTTGAATTTCCAAAAAAAAACAGTTACCTTGACCTCTCCCCCTCCCCCGCTTAAGCTGTTGCGTGATTTAAGTACGGTCCCTTTTCTATAAGAATATGTACTTTTTAAATCAGAATTTAAAACTTGTTTCAAAGGTCTCCAGGGGACAACGCCGTTCAGCGAGAACAATTTATTGGCGGTTAAGAAATGAAATTTTGATTTTTTTCTGAATCCCAGCGATTTTTGGTTATTCAAAATAAATTATGATATACTAGCCTGGATCTGGTGTTTGATTAACCCGTCTTTTACGCTGCTGCCCCCTTGACGGTTGGCCTCCATATGACTGGTCATCACTTCCATCTGTAAGATATAATACAGGGATTTTTATTGAAGATTTTTTTCCACGAACCCCAAAAATTTGCTATTGGTCCAAAATAAAGAGAGGCCAAATCTATAAATTTAAACGGGAGTATATGTGAGGAGTTGGAGGGAGAGATGGCCGTAGTGGAGAAGTTTGACAAGAGTCAAAACACTAATGCCAAACAGGATATAATGGAGGCGAACAAGAATGTAGAGCAGGGTCAAAGACTCATTGACGAACTTAAAGAGGTGCTGGAGAAGATGCAGAAATTCTGCAACTCCAAACGAAATATGTTCATGCCCATTAGGGATGGACTGGAAAAGGCGCGGAGAGTGACGGGGAAGCTGGAATGGAACATGCGGATCATAGACGCAAATTATAAAGACGCGATAAAGATCGTTGGAAAGGAGGCAGGAAAAAAGAACCTGCAGAATGTAAGAAAGATGAGAGAAGACACGAGCCAGAGCGGGACTCAAACTGAAGAAGCCGTGGAGGCTCCCAATATCCAACTTGGGAAGCGTGAAAGGGAGCCTTCAATACTATTGTGGCGTCCTCGACCCTAAAGGGTGAGGATGTGGAGGGCACCACTCCTGCACCCGCATCCACAAAGAAGGAGAAACAGAGGAGAGCTCGACCCGAGGCGGTCCTGATAAGACCAGCCGAGGGTTCGAACTATGCGGAGGTCCTCACGAACCTCAAACAAAAGGTGAAGCCGGACACCCTTGGTGTAAATATCAGGGGTGTCAGGCAGACCCGTAAGGGAGAGGTTCTTGTGGAGGTAGGGCCGGCTACGGATGGCAGATCAAAGCTTTCCGCGGCCTTCAAGGATGCCGTAGAGAGTAAGGGGAGCGTGCATGACCTCGTTCCCCGCATCGAAGTCGAGGTCCTGGACCTCGACTTAATCACAGATGCAGCGGATGTGGAGGCTGCTGTCCGGAAACACTTCGGAAGGGCCGCAGCTGGAGAGTTAAAGGTGTCCATGGCGAGGAAGGCCTTCAGAGGTAATCTGAGGGCCTACGTCGAAATGAAAGAGGATCTGGCGAAAGGCTCCTCCGCACGAGACATCTCAAAGTGGGGTGGCTGTCCTGTCGTGTGCGGAGGAAGACAGAGTGTAAAAGGTGTTACCGCTGCCTGGGCTTTGGCCATATGGCGGCGGGATGCAGGGGTCCGGGCCGGCCTCCGTCCTGCTGGAGATGCGGCAAGGAGGACCATAGGGTGGCCCTCATGGGCGTTGTTCAGGGAGGCCGCCTCTTCGAAGAAGCCGGATGAACGACGCAAGTAGCAGATCATATCCAACCAAGATGCCGAAGGCCGACGAGCCCGGGTTGTGGTACCACCACACCACTGAGGACGATGCGTGCATCTTGATTGGGAGAGAAGTGTTGAGATGCCAAGCTGGCTGAAATAGATGGAAGTCGAAGCACGACTTAATGGCCTTACCCCCATGTTCCTGAAGTAATGCGAAAGCGGATTCCGGGAACATGGGGTGAGTTTAGTGGGTGTTACCGTGTCTACAAAAAAAAAAAAAAAAAAAAAAAA
>CAKNXH010063521.1:16005-50442 GCA_932178445.1 Andricus quercusramuli | reverse complement strand
GCTGTTCCCAGGGGTAGGTGGGTTAGCCTGTCTGTGGTTTGGTAGGATTCGTTTCTAGGGGTCAGGTGAGTTAGGGAGTACGTGGGTTAGCACGCTTGTGGTCTCGAATGTAATTATTTCAAAAAAATTGGCAACTAAACTCGCTGTTACCAGGGATAGGTGGGTTAGCCTGCCTGTGGTTTGGTAGGATTCGTTTCTAGGGGTTAGGTGAGTTAGGGTGTACGTTGGTTAGCACGCTTGTGGTCTCGAATGTAATTATTCCAAAAAAATAGGCGACTAAACTGGCTGTTCCCAGGGGTAGGTGGGTTGGCCTGCCTGTGGTTTGGTAGGATTCGTTTCGAGGGGTCAGGTGAGTTAGGGGGTACGTGGGTTAGCACGGTTGTGGTGTCGAATGTAATCATTTCAAAAAAGTAGACGACTAAACTCGCTGTTCCCATGATTGGTGGGTTAACCTGCCTGTGGTTTGGTAGGATTGGTTTCTAGGGGTTCGGTGAGTTAGGGGGTACGTGGGTTAGCGCGCTTGTGGTGTCGATTGTAACTATTTCAAAAAAATAGGCGACTAAACTCGCTCGTCGTTTGGTGAAGGTTGTTTATAGGGGTTTATAGGAGGTGGTTCGTAGGTTTTGTGCTCGTTGTTTAATCTCATTTTCATTCCATTCTAGGGGTGTTTTTTGGCTCTAGCTAAAAATGTATGGGGTATAAGAATATGTTTGACCACGGATTCGGATTCAGCGATAAAAAATACATAGGGACGCATGGGTCTGGTTCAGGGATATGAAACTTTTTTTTTTGTGGGGCTGTGTAATCTACTTCTTAGTATTAAAGTCACGTTATGAAATTTTTTGAGAAAAATGCATTTGTTTATTGTCAATCAGCAATGGAACATTTCTGCATCAATTGATTGAAAAAATTATTCTTTTGTAAACTATTAATGTAAAATTGATAAAAGTTTTAAGGAATGGTGGGAAATGAATGCAATTAACAATTGAATCCTTTTGAATTTCAATCAAAAATAAAATGTTTGCGGCAAGAGTTATTTTTCATAAAGTGTATAGAGAAGTTTAATTCAATTTTATAAGGATGGTCATTTACTGACTTGATTATTGATTTATTGATTATCATCAATATTATTAAATTGTGGACCACTCTCGTAGCAGTAAATAGCCTTTTCTATACGATCGAATATTGTGACATTTTCTAATGGAAATTGTTATTGACAATTACGGAAATTGTTATTTAGTGTCTCTTATCTAGTTTTTCAATCATTGTTAGTTAATTTAATTGTCGGATAATTTCAGTGAAAAATGTGTCTTTTGTATGTAAGAATGATAAATCTTACTTTTTGTTTAAAATAATGCTTACAACAATCACATAAGTTATTGTTTAATTAACTTCTCATCGCAAGAAATATTATTTCAATAATAATTGGAGAAAAAATAATTTTTTCCGCGAGTAAACATCCATTTGGGATATATATACACTAGGGTGGTTCTTATTTATACTTGGTGAATTTCTTTTTCACGAATTTCTCTGCTCTCACCCCCCAGTTTTGTTTGAATGCCCAAAAAAAAATCTTCTCTAAATTTGAGCAAAATCGGTGAATATTTAGGGGTCGCGCAAAGAGCATGAAGTTTCCCATTGATTTAACATGGGAAAAAGTCAGCTTTTTGTAAATCTAATATTTAAACGCGATAATATGTTACGAATAATTCCGTGTTTTAATATATTGTTCAGAACTCATCAGAGAATAAGAATCAATCATGAATTTTGATGTTGAATAATTTTAAGCCACTCTTATGGGTCTCCAAAGAAAACCCCGTAAGTGACAAATGTGCATTTTACGTAATATTGCGGTATATTGACGCTTTTAAAAGTTTAAAAAAAATAAATAATCATTGATCAGTAATTTACGAATATTCAGTCATTTGTTAACAAATATTCAATTGTTCAAACAATTTTTAATTTGTTTAAATATTTGTTTTTTTCAGTTAACTCGTGAAATGAACGTATTTTCTAGACTTTATGAGTTATTTAATCGATAATGACAATAAAATAATTTGTTCCAATAATTTTACAATTATTTAAATAATACTTATTTGTTCAATAATATATTGCACCTAAAAAAACAGGCAAAACCTTTTATATCACTGAATTTTCGACAAATTTTAATATTTTTAAGTACTAATTTGTTTATTATGAATGATCGTGGATGTTTAAACAAATTGAAATTTTGTAAACAATTTTTTTGTTTAAATATTTTTGTGTGCTATTTTTCGAAAGACTGAAATATTTTTATGTTCTGCTTTGCTTCTTAAGAATACTCTTAAATGTTTAAACAAATTGAAAATTGTTCGAACAATTAAATATTAGTTAAAAAAAGACTGGGTATTCGTGAATTACTGATTAATGATTATTTATTCTAAAACAACTTTTAACAAGCGTCAATAAAACGCAATATTACGTAAAATTCACATTTGTCACTTATGGGGTTTTCTTTGGGGACCCATAAGAGTGACTTAAAATTATTCAACATCAAAATTTATGATTGATTCTTATTCTCTGATGAGTTCTGAACAATATATTAAAACACGGAATTATTTGTAACATATTATCGCGTTTAAATATTAGATTTACAAAAAGCTGACTTTTTCCCATGTTAAATCAATGGGAAACTTCATGGTCTTTGCGCGACCCCTAAATATTAACCGATTTTGCTCAAATTTGGAGATTTGTTTTTTGAGCATTCAAACAAAACTTGGGGATGAGAGCAGAGAAATTTGAAAAGTGAAAAATAAGGGCCACCCTAATATACACACACGAAAACTTCATTATAATGACGAAATGTTCTAATGGGTGCAACCCAAGTGGTAAAAGCAATTGAAAATCTTATCAGCCCGAACAAACTACATACCTTGGTCTCTGTCTTTCTACTAACACCCGGAAAAAATTTGTCAGTCAATATTTTCCTGATAATTCTGAAAGGTATCTAAATTTTCAAATTTATGAAATTGATTAAATAACAGAAACTTAAAACATATATTTAAAGGAGAAAAGTTAAAATTTGTCGAGATAATTTTTTTTTGCAAACTTGTTTTCGGATGAACCCGGTTTTTCATCATAACCACGGACTAAGCCAACTGACTGATGAGATGAGGATGTGTTAATAAAAAACACCTTCTGAGCTGCTGCCAGTATCCCACTGGCTCCTGGATTTTCTACCGAGAAAGCCAAAGTTTCAACAAAATACAGAAATTTTCAATCGAATAGTTAAATTTTCAATTCAAGAATAAAAATGCTGCATTAAACATGGAACAGTTAAATTTTCAGTTAAAATTTAATTGAAATGTCGAGAAAATAGTTGAACTTTGGAATAAGAAAAGACTTTTCAACTAAAATGATGAATCATCATCCGAAAAAATGAATGTTGAACAAATTAGTTCCACTTTCAACTAAGTAGTTGAATTTTGAACCAAAGAAGCTTTTCAGTTGCTATTCAAAATTAGCGAAAATCATGAAAATTTAATCAAATAATCTCTGCACATCTGCATCCTAATGTGCACATCCGGGAGTGTACCATATGTGCACGTGCACTTATGGGACACTCTTAACTGTACACGTCAAAATGTAGACGTGTCCAGTTATACCACTAGCATAAAACTTACATAATTTTCCTTAAAATTATAAATATATTATATTATTATATTCACCAATAAAATTGAGGATTACCGCCGAAGATATGACTAGAGTATAGACAATCTTCATCTTTTATAATTTAAGGAAACACTGCTTGATGCAATGTGGAATGATTTGATTCACTATGTAACTAATGAATATTTTGTGCTTCATCAGATTGTAAAGTCTGTCGTATAGTCTTTATCTCTTCGTTTTAAAACGTCAAGATTGTCCTTGTGAGGTAATAACATTTCATAAGAGTCAATGTTTATACAATCTTTTACGTTTCAAGAAATGCTGGTTTTTATACGGCAATTTTGTATAGTGTCTACTATAAGTGATGAATTATCATTGTTATTTGCCCTGGCGAAATCAGTCGATGATATTTATTTCCTTGAAGTGAAAATTATTATGGAACTACACTGAAGCTAACTTGAGCTGGGGTAGACTGTTTCGAGGCATCGTAGAAGTCGTCATCTAAACATTTGGATAATTCTGGCGAACTTACAACGATAGAGTCCCATAGTCGCGATAGATTCGTAGACTAAACATTGCCGATGTGGGGCCAACCAGAAGCCTAATATCTTCAGCGGAGGTGAAACAGAGTCAGTTTTGCTCTGGTTGTCATCCCAAGTAGTCACTTGTTTTTTTGTTCAATTTAAATATATTTTTTGGGGCATATTTCCAGTATTCTTACACTCACAATTATTCAGATTATAATCTTCTCATTAGAAAAGATCTGGATTTATTCATCCTTACATCCTGTTGAGTGCACCCAAAAATATTTTTGTGATTAGTAATCTTTCTCTGAAAACTAGATCAGTCACGAAAATCTCGAAAGCATTGAAAGATTGATTAATTTCAAATTGTATTTAATCAAAGACAGACATTACTTGAATGTAAATAATTATTTTCAAAAACCCAAACCAAAATATCTCTTAGACACATATTCAGCAACTTGATTTTCGGTCAAATAAAACTTAGGTTAAGGGTGTCGGTTAACTTCGACTTGGAATTTTTTTTATAGGCACGGCACTGACTCCATATATGTATATAATTTTTACCAAGTATTTGAGAGCGAAGGGAAGAAAACTTGTCAAATATCCGGGGATAGCAGAAGACAGCATTTGAACGGCGAGAACAGTTCGCAAATTAATTTTTTTACTCACAATTCTGACATCACAGAAGCATTTTCAGTTGTCATTCCAAATTCGAAGACCGAAAACTTGATGATAGCGAACCTAAATTTTGCGAAATACGTCGCTAAATGGAGAAAAAACCGTAAGAAAATTGAGATGTCCTATGTATGTGAGGGCCATAAGACTGTATTGATAAGCAGCAAAGCAAGCTCAGCAGTGCTCGGCATGGCAGACCGGCTGTCAAATTCGCGCTCCGAATCTCAAATGCTCTGAAGTACGCTCCACACATTGTCACTCGCGAAATCGTGGCGCAAATATTTAAAAAGTTTTCGAAGAAAGCAACTGCAAATGCACCATTTTTATAGATAAATTAATTTATGATTGTATGTAAATTTGTAAATTCACCCAATTTGAAATTATAACTTTGAAATTATGATTTAAAAATTTTTAAATTATGATTAAAAAATTTTTTAATTATAAATGATAAACTTATCCAGTTATACAGCAATAATTCCGAAACCATCAAATTCGATTTCTGAAATTTCGAAGTTAGGCCCTCTACAAATTTATTTATAAATTCCAAGTTTATCAAGTGGTCCAACTATAAATTAATTATATGAAGAGCTTGTAACTGGGGACACGGATTCAGGTCATGTTTTGTGAGCGAAGAGGGCCTAATTTAAAATAAAAAAAGCTGATACAGTTTACTAAGATGGAAAGCGGTTTACGAGAAAACGGGTTACAAGAAATCCGCGCGAAATAACAATGGGTTTGAATTACAGGACTATAGAATAAGCAGCGGCGGGGTAATGGTCTAGGTTCTAGGTTACAGATTCTGCCGTCATGCGTGCGTGTCCTCGTACTCTCTGGCGAACTGATTGGCGAACTGATAAATTAGTAATTTATATTTTAAAATTTTAATTAATTTTTATAATAATTAATTATCATAATAATTTGTTTAAACAATTACTTTTGTTTAACTCAAATAATTATTAAGTCACTCCAAGTGAAAAATAGAAAAAAATGTGTATAATTTCAGAAAAGCACCGCAACTTTCTAATATTAAGCAAAGAGAATATTATTAGCAATAATAAAAATTTGTTGAACAATTATCTTTGTTATCTTGAATTAATTATTACTTCACTCTGAATGAAAAGTGGACATGAAGTGGAAAATCTTAGAAAAAAACCGCAACTATCTAGTATTGATATAGAAGAAGATAGCTATACACAATGATAATTTGTTTATACAATTATATTTTCTAAATTATTTATTAACTCACTTTAAGTGAAAAGTGGACAAAAGGTTGAAAATATTAGAAAAACTGCAATTTCTAACATTATTCAAAGAGAATATTATTAGCAATAATAATAAATTGTGTTAATAATCATGTTTGTTAACATTAATAAACTATTACCTCAATCTAATTAAAAATTAGACAAAAAGTGGAATTTCTCTTAAAAACTGCGTCACTGAATCCGAATCCGAGGTCCAAAAAAACCCAGCACGTCAGGGTTCTGACATAACCTCATAAAACCTCATAACATTTTATTTTTCAAAGTCCGGGGGTCAGACCCTGTTTATTGTATGAGATCCCTTGAAAAACTGTGGTCTCAAATTTCGGACTATTCTAACACTTTCTCAATCATAAATGCTAAAAATGTAAAAAGGTGAAAAGGAAATTTTCAAGTATCTGAAAACAGATGTTCGTGTACATTTCTGAAGGGGAATTAAAATAAAAGAATAATGAAGGATGGAATTTGTACTTTATTCTGCAATGTCTGAATAAGCAGTCCTGGCAAGAGGTGCATAAATTATTAACACATACATTTTCACGGAAAAATGGAATAGTTGAATTCTCAGGTAAGAAAATCAATATTCCACTAGGAAAAGACGAATTTTCAACAAAATAGTTGTATTTGCAATCAAAGAGATGTATTTTTAAATAAAATTATGAATCTTCTACCAGAAAAATGAATTTATAAAAAATGAGTTCAAATTTCGACCAGCTAGTTGCATTTTCAACTAAAAAAGATAAAATGTCTACAAAAAGAGATTAATTTTTAAACTAAAGACGAATTTCCATAGATAGGATATAGAATAAAATAGAATAGAATAGAATTTTCAACCCAAAAAATTCAACAATTTCCAATCAGAACATTTAATTAATTAAAGTAATTCTATTTATTTATTTTTGGTTAGAAGTTTATTATTTTCGGTTAAAAAGTCTGGCATTATATTTTTTGCTAAGTAATCATTGTTTTGGTTTGAAATTTAATTATTTGATAGAAAATTCAATTCGTTTTAAAAAACTTGAACAATTTTGGTAGAAATTCATTGCTTTTGGTTGGAAAATTAAACTATTCTTGAACTAGTTGTAATTTTCAACCAAAAGCAATGAATTTCTACCAAAATTGTTGAAGTTTTTTCAAAAGAATTATATTTTCAATCAAAGAATTAAACTCTAAACCAAAACAATGATTACTTAGCGAAAAATATAATACCAGACTTTATAACCCGAAAGAATAAACTTCCAACGAAAAATAAATAAATAGAATTATTTCAATGAATTGAATTTTCAGTTTGGGAATTTTTTTTTCCACCAACAAAATAAAAACTTTTAACAGAATACATGAACTTTCAACAAAGAAAAAAAAATGAATTTTAATCTAAAAATTTCTAGTTAAAATAATTAGTGTATATTCTGGAAGAAAAACAATTTTCCAACGAACTAGTTCAATCTTAAACAACAAAAAATAGAAAATTTTCAACTTAAATGATAAAACTTCAACTATTATTTTTAATTTTCAACAAAAGAGTTAAATTTTTAATCAAAAGGATCGATTTCGAACAAACAAGATTACATTTTCTGCAAAAAAAAAAAAAAATAAATAAATAAATGAATAAAATTTCTACCAAAACTGAAACAGGTTTGATTTTATATAGAAATTAGTTGAGAATAACGGAAAAATATGATTTTTCAACAAAATATGTGAATTTTCGACACGAAAATATGAATTTACAACAAAAAAGATAATTTTCAATCAAAAATAAAATTATTATAATTTTCAACAAAAAATGTAATTTCCAATTAAATATTGGAATTTTCAACGGAATGTTCAATTTTCAACTTACAAAGAGGAATTTTCATCAGAACAGTTGAAATTTCGACTAAAAAATTATACACATATTCATATATACATATCTGGAAATTAATTTTTTTCTTCTGAAAGTATTCCTGTAGATTTACGCTGTCGAAGTATTGGTCGAAACTTACTGATTTTTCGTTAAAGACGATGTGAAAAATTTGTTTAGAAAGTGTTATACGCGGCTCGCATAGGTCGAGATCCTTTTTAATGTTAATTATAAAAACCCTCTCGCATACGACGTTTATCCATTCGGTAGGCAACCATGTTAGACATTAGGACCTTTAGACTCAAAAGAGAAACAGAGACAGAGAGAGAGAGGAAAGAGAGAGAGAGACCGATACGCCGCGCGAAACTCAAACGCGCGCATCCCCCTCCACTTGAATCTTCCCACTCCGGCCGACTCCCGCGAGGCGCCCTTGTGTTTAGAAAGGCGCGCTCCACCACGGAACGGCAGAACGATCAGGGCTGAATTCCCAGCTCTGATCTTAAAGCTAACGGCAGGATCTCCCGCCATTAGCACTAGTCACCTCCCTGGGTTGGACTTCCGCTCGGGCCAGGCAATCCCAACGCAAATATAAAGGTACTCTCACCGCCACTCCCCTCCCCCAGGCTGGATTTCCCGCTTTGGGGATTCGAACACCGCCGCCAGGCCACGCAACCAACGCGCCCCCTTGCGGACGGAACCCGAGATAACACGCTCTGTCTCTCTCTTTCTTTTGGCTCGAACTCTGTCGAAACTGGGCACACCTTAGTTGTACCAGTACAGGCATTACCTGTCACTTAGGTCTTGCCTTATAATAGATGTAAATGAACTGTGAGCAGCTTATCGCTCGAAACGATTCCAATAAAAATTAAATAAAACATCCTGCAAATTAACCACGGAAAGTGGTAAGCATTGTTTTCTTTTACCCACGACACTAGGGTAATTTTATTTATTTTTATTTTCTTGCAATTTTATTTGTTTTCTCCCCCTATTTTCTTCCTCCTTTAACGAGTCGGCTGGCATACCAGATAACTCGTAACCACTGATACCGCTGGCATACCAGATATACTCTGCTGGATCCCAAACCCCATAGATATTCAATTGACATTTCATCCGGAACACAAACCTAGTGGAGACAACTCGAGACCTCTCACTCTCTCCTACGAACTTAACTCCTATCCAATTCCCTCGTTCTCTCTCTTTCTACCTTCCGAAATTTCTACCCATACCTCTCACTCCCTCCTATAGTATTCCCCCCACGATTACCTCCTTACCGGTACAAATCTTATCCCCTCATAAAGGAAGGAGCATATCAAAAGTTTTAAAATTTCAATATTCATCTACTCGGTCATCACTTGGATGTGGCATAAAAACTAACACACTACAGGTGCTACTCATAAAAATTAATGACAGCCGATTGATCTTCAGAATCAGATCATTCTAATGCGCATTTTCCGAATCAAATAAAAAATCCGTAATCTTCATAAAAGCGTGGCATATAATTTTGATTCAATTCCCGGATCAAACTGATCAACCGGAATTTTTTGTGGGCTCAATATTCATAGGCTCAATTTTAAAAATTTCTCGGATTTTGCGTGCACATGGAGTGTCATTTTCTTCATCTGACGTTAATCTCCTAACAAAGTTGTCGAAAGTGTTTATTAGTGCTCGAACTCCGCGTGGACCAAGAGGTATATATAGTCCACGTAAAACCGTATGACCACTTCTTTGTTTTACCACTAATGCCAAGCCGTTACCATTACTAACTTCTGACATCACAATTAGTTCTCCGATCGGCTCGGCGTCCAAAAGACCCTTGTCATTTCTCAAATAAACTCCTGAACCGGGGAGAAAATCATGTAATTTCATTTGAAGTTTCCGGCCCAGATTGTGGATGGGAGCAAATTGATAATTGTGAAGCTCTTCAACTTTAAATCCAATTATTGTAGAATAAGGGGCCTTGCCAGGAGAAATGGGCCTGACATGTGGAGAGTGCTCGGCAGGAATAGAAGATATGAGCTCTTGTTTAAAAAACGTTCTGATTGAGCGTTCTTTTCCACATGGAATGTCATTTTCTTCATCTAAATTCATTTTCCTAACAGAGTTGTCGAATGTGTTTATTACTGCCCGCTCTCCAGTTAGACCAGGAGGTATAAATAGTCCACGTAAAATCGTATGACCACTTTTTTGCTTTAGCACTAATGCCAAGCCGTTACCGTTATTAACTTCTGAAAACACAATTTGTACTCCGGTTATCTCGGCGTCGAGCTCATTTTTCTTATTTCTTAAATAAATTCCTGAATTAGGAAGAAAAGTAAATACTTTCATTTCAAGTTCCCGGCTTGGATTGTATTTGGGAGAAAATCGCCATTTGTGAAGATCTTCAATTTTAATTCCAAGTACTGTAGAATAAGGGGGCTTGCCAGAAGAAGACGTGGAACTGGCAGGAGGAGACGTGGACCTGACATGAATAGATGGCTCGGCAGCAGCAGAATGCATGGCATGAACCGAAGAACCGCCAGGACCAAATGAAATGGCAGGAGCAGAAGACATTGCAGGAGCAGAATATATGGCAGGAGAATGATCCATGCCGTGGGCAGGATACATGGCAGGAGGATGCTCCATGTTCTGAGCAGAATGCATAGCAGGAGGATGCTCCATGCCTTGAGCAGGATACATTGCATGAAGATGTTCCATGCCAAAAGCAGGAGGATTTTCCATGTTATGAGGAGAATGCGCGTCAAGAATATGCTCCCTGCCCTGAGAATGCTTCCTGTCAGGAGAATGCTTCCTGCCAGAGGAAGAACCAGAAGTGAAACCAGGAAACAAGTCGTCATGTGGATATCTCTCGAATTGTGAACTCAACTCTGGAACAAGAAACACAAGATTACATTTTTTTTAAGTACACAATCGTACCGTAAAGTGGACTTTGGAAAGCTATGTTGATGTTCAACGTAGAACTTAAGGATTCTGAGAAAAAGACGATCGAATCTACTATTTCAATCTTTGAAGGAATGAATTTATTCTTATTAAAACGAATTTTATTACTAGGTGTACTTAAAGGTTTCTGAGGTCCATGATATCAAATCCGAAATAAAAGTGTCCAATTTGGGAATGGCGAATACAATATGGCAGATCACGATTGTGAAAAAATCTGAGTTGACTAAAAATTGAAACATGGTTGTTTTTCGGGTTGCTGATTTTAAATCATGATTGTAAAAATGGAACCAATTTGACTAGAAATTTCTATAGAGGGGTTTTTCGGATATGATGAGTATTTATTTTGTCTAAAAATCGTCGGATGGACAAATCATTAAACTTAGAAAAAATGATAAATCGGCAATTATAGTAATTATGAGCCGCCATATTGGATCTGCTATTTTTCAATTTAACATCTTTACTTTGGATTTGAAATCAGCGGACGCCGGAACCTTTGAATACTCCCGATCATGAAATTTTCTCTGATAGAAATAACTAATTTCTTCAAGGATTTTAAATTAAGATTAAAATTTATTTTAAAGAATATGTAGAACATACAATATAACATTTATAAGTTCGTGGTATTCGGGAAGCAAATTTGTTCGAAAAATGGCTGGCTTCAACCTAGATTTTCAAAGATAAGACATTTTTTTCAAACATTCTCTATATTCTTCCTATGTTTCCTAAGGATTTATCTTCAATTAAAATAAATGTTATCCCTCTAGATCGTTCCAATTCAACAAGAGCATCCATAATGGGAAGCTCAGATGAGGAAAAAAAGTTTCTGTGGACAAATCAATTTTTTCTTATAAAAAATGGATATATTTTTAGTTTAGTTTTTAGTTTTAGTTTTCAATAAAAAAAAGCATTTTCCAAGAAATGGGTACACTTTTTACCAAAGAGGTGAATCCTGATAAAAATAATGAATTTTTTACAAAGTAGTGTAACTTTCAATCAAGTACTTGAATTTTTAAACAAAAAAGATCCATTTTTATCCAGATCGTTAAGTTCCCAACTAAACTGTTTCGTTGAAAATTTATCCTTTCACATGAAGATTAATTTTGAAGATTAATTTCGGTTTTAAATATGTAAAAACGATCGAAAAAGGAACTGGAAGATTGTAAGAAGCTGTTTCCAATTTAGGAGAATTTAAAGAAATTTTGCGAAAAGTTGGAGTTATTTTAAAAGAAGTGAAGATTTCAAAGAATTTGAAAAAATGTAGATTTTTAAATATACCGAATAAAAGAAGCTTTTGAGGAATACTGACAGGTTTTGAAAGAATGAAAAATTTTCTCAAGGTCTTTTTGGTTTTGGAATTTTTTCTTTTTTTTGATAAAATATAATTTTGTTGTTGTTGTAAAAACGGTGTTTTTGGGTTTACCTTGAAAACGGAAAAAGCTACAGCATTTTATCCAGAGAAAAAATGCGGTATTGATTTTTCGTGAGAATATGTATTTTTAAAGAGACAACATTTGAGACTTGCTTGGAAGGTTTTGAAGGGTCAAAGATATTTTTTTCTAAATCACAGCAAATTTCTCATAGTTCAAAAAATTACTATATACTTACGCATCGGCCCTCTTTTTACTGGCAGCCCAGCTAAATGGATGAAGCTTGGTGGTGGTGGTGGTGTAGGCATAACTGTAAAATATAATATAGGGATTTTTATTCAAGAATTTTGTTGACGAATCCCAGGAAAGCTTGACCTAGCCACTTCGTTGAAAGAAAGATTGTGGAGATTGAATGCTTTGCAAGTATATATTTTCAAAAATCCAAAACCATTTTTCGTTGATAATTAATTCATATAATTCATCTTGTTTGGTTAAAAACTGGACTATTCAGTCGAAGATTTAAGTTTTTTTTTTAATTTGCATTTTTTTCTAAAGTAATTTTTCATTTAAAATTCATATTTTCCCGATGAAAATCCAACTAATTGTTTAAAGCCTAACTAATATGTATAAATTCATTTTATTGGTTCAAGGTTGTTGAATATTCATTTTTTTTCTTTTACATTAATTTTTTCATCTGAAAATTTAATCATCCCATTTTTGGTTCCAAATTCAAATACTTGGATGAAAGTTGAACTTTGAATTTCAATACAGAAAGAGAACAGGGGACGGAAATGAAAATAGGATACGAAAATGTACAATGTATTCGATTAATTTTTCTAAATTTAACGCTAATTTTTATACAAGTGTGAGGGGAAAAAATTGTGCACTGCACAGATTTCTGTCGTTATTGTGAAAGAGAAGGAGGGCACAGAGTAGTTTTATGTGCCTGTCAAACGCAACACTCCCAGCGCCAAACGTATCTCAGAGTGGGGGAGAAGAGCAGAGAAGGAACGGAGGGGCAATCGATGGATATTCTGACCGCGCGAAGGAACTCGAGTGCATTGAAAAATTCGACCTTCAATTTTTGTTCATCGATTCTCTCCCCCTACCCCCTCCTGATGTCTTCCATTTTTAGAAAAAAATCCTTATTTTACTCACATCGATCAACATTAATCCGTGCCCCCGGGCTTTTGAAATTAACATGGGCTTTTAAATGGGAAGAGCTCGGTTTTCGAAGAAAAAAATGTACTTCTTATTAATTTTTTGTAAATTACAGCGTATTCACCTCTTAAGGAATGTTCAAGGAATAATTTTCACCCAATAACTTTTTGAGTTAAAATTCGAAACTTTTTTCAACGGGATTCAAGTGCTAAGGATTTTGATTTTTTTCCTAAATCACAGCAATTTTTTGTTAGTTTGAAAAATTATTATATACTTACATACTGACGTATGCATCGTCCGCGGATTTTGGGAACTGTCTGGTCGTGGTGTATCTGAATCTGCAAAGTATAATATATTGAATCTTATTTAGGAATTTGTTTAACCAAACCTTAAAATTTGCTATTGGTCCAAGCTAGAGATAGCTCGAATGTAATTCCAAAATCAGTTAATATTAAGCAAGGTATCCAATTTCGACGGAGAAAATTTATTTTGAGAAATTTATTTCTCAAGAAACAAATTTTTTTTAAAGAAACGGGTTCTTTGGATTAATTTGAAAATGGGGAAAGCTGCAACATTTTTTTCCGGAGAAAAAAATTGCGCAATCAATTTTTCCATAAGAATATGGTCTTTTCAATATAGAATTCGAGGCTTATTACAATGGTCTCCAAGGGCCAACGCCGTTTAGCGAGTACAACTTATTGGCGGTTGAGAAATAAAATTTGAATTTTTATCTGAGCTTAAAAAAATTATAATATACTAACGTAGAGTTCCAGAACCTAAATATATAATATATATTCAACGAATTTTTTAACAACGAGAAACCAAAAATTTGAAATCAGCGACCCCAAAAATCCCCTAATAACACTCGCAGAAGAAGGATTTGTAAACTTTTCAACATGATTGGTACAAATATGGACAACATGAAATTTTAGAGGATTTTAAAAGAATTCCAGTTAAATGTATTGATTTCTTATTTTAACTAACTTCCAGTAAAATGTCACCGGAAAATTGCTATGAAAATTTCAAATTTAAAAAATTTTCATCAATTCCACTAATTTTCATGAATTTCCATCAATTTCATAAATTTTCATATATTTCTTCAATTTTCATAAATTTTTACTATTAAAAAATTTATTAAATTCTTAATAACTTTGAACATAATTATTGTATAATTTTGGGAGAACAACGTTAATGGCAAAAATTGGAGACCCGAGAAAAAAGCTTTGAATTTCGAGAAGCATCGTAACTGCATTTATTATAAGTTGCCGAATAATGTACAAATCTCTATTTTCAAAATTGAAGAATTCTTTATTCTAACTCTTCGAAATGGTAAAAATTTGAATTGTCGATTTCTAAAATTCTAATTTCTAAAATTTCTAAAATAAAAAGATGTCCTCCTTTTAAACATTTATAATTACAAACTATAAGATCTTTATGTTAAACAATATAAAATTTTGCAATTCTATTGATAAACATTTGAAATTTCATAAATTTGAAGGATTCAAAATTGAAAACTCTTGACTTTTGATCTTCAAAATCATCACAAATTAAGAATGGTTGTGTATACATCTTTCAAAATTGAGAAGTTTTCAATCTTTAATCTTCAAATTTAAAAAGGTTTAGACTTAAGAAGCTTCACTGGAAATAATACATTTTTCAGGGTAGCTAAGAATAAAAATCTATTTACAAACAAAAAATATGACTCCGGCAAGAAATTATTTTTCCACGAAACTGATGCAATTTTACACAACAAAAATGAAATTTTAAACCAAGAAAATTATTTGTTTTTCATCAAAAGAGGAGAATTTTCAACCGAACAAGATCAATTTAAAAAAAATGGAAGAATTAAATTTTCTGTTAGAAAATCTATTTTTAACCAAAAAATTACTTTTCCACTGAACAGTTAAATTTGGAACCAAAGACGTAAGCCTTCAATCAAGAAAATAAATTTATAACAATTTAGTTTATTTTTTACCCAAGTAGTTGATTTTTCAATTGAAAAAGATTAATTTTCAAGAAAATAGTTACACTTGCAACCAAAGAGCTGAATTTTCAGCTAAAAATATAACTCTTAAAAAATGGATTACTTAACAAAGTGATTCAAACAAATCTTTCAAACAAAATAGTTGAATACTCAAGCAAAGAAGAATAATTTTCAACCAAAAAGATGCATTTTCATTAAAAAACAAGAAATTCCTACCAAAGCGGATGAATTTATAAATCAAAAAGATAAAAAAAAATAGTTGAATTTTCTGTTAAAAAAGATTTTAGTTAACTTTTCACGAGCAAATGTGACTTTTCAAGATCAAAATATGAATTTTTTAAACAAAAAATAAGCTTCTACAAACAAAATTGAATTTTTCATCCAAAAAGACAAATTTTTTCAACCAAAAGGAATGAATTTTTAACGAAATAGTTTAATTCTCTACCAAATAGTACAATTTTAATCTATAAAGATAAAATTTGTACTGAAATAGATAGATTTTTGATAAAAAAAGGACAAATTTTTTTTAATGTTCATCTTACTTCCAGAAAAGCTTTCAGTTCATTTTTTAACAGCAAAATATAAATTTTAAACAAAAAGTAAATTTTCTACGAAATATTCAAATTTTCAACAAAGCAGTAGAATTTTCAAAAAAAGTATGATTTTTTAACAAAATAGTTTTACTTTCAACCAAACAGCTGCATTTTTGTTAAAGAAAGATGAAATTTCTCTTGAAACAGATGAATTTTTAATTTAAAAAAAGACATTTAAAAAAAATAGTTAAATTTTCGTCCAAATTGTCAACAAAATTATTGAATTCTAAGTCACAAGTTGCATTTTCATCCAAGAGAGATATAATTTCTGCTAAAGAAGGTGAATTAAAAAAATACTTCGAAAAAATAGTTCAATTTTGATCCAAAGAAGATTCCAGTTCACTTTCTAACACCAAAATAATAATTGTAAACTATAAGTAAATTGGACTGGGATGTTGGTGGCCACAATTCCTTCCTTGAGAAGGTGTTCAGTGACAGGTGGTAAGAGGATTTTACGGAATTTGTGTGGAAGGTGTGAGTGGAGTGTCAGGGTGGAAGCCGAGGAGGTGAGTAGGGTTGTGTGGGAGATAAAAAGTAATTTTGAGTGTAGGTGTGAGGTGGGATTTAAGTAGATTGAAAAAGTGACGTTAGATTAGCAAGGAATTGGGGGAGTTTGTGGTCAGGAGTCTTGGGCCTTTAGAGACATCTGTCGGTCGCGGAGGGTACTGCATGGAGAGGCCCTAGTTATCGGCGGCATAGCGGGAGGTTGGCAGCGAGAGTGCTGGAAAGCGCTGGTAGCGAGATTGACGGGGGGAGGAAATTTTCCACATGCCACGACGGCCAACAGCGCGCGGTTCGGTATCCAGGGGCGCGTCGGCTGAGGGAGAAAACGGGACAGTGGGAACGGAGGAAGAGAGAAGGTAAGGGAGAAATCAGGGGGCTGAGGGAGGACGTACGGGGGATTAAGGAGCTGATGGAAGGCATGAGAGAGGACTTGAGAATCAGATATGAGGAATGGGAAAAGGAGGTGAAAGAGCTAAGAGAGAGGGTAGAAGGCTTAGAGAGGGAAAGGAAAGAAAAAGAAGTTAAAATAAAGCAGATGGAAAAGGAAATCAGGGTGTGGAAGAAGAGGATGGGAAAAAGACTTGAGAAGATGGTGGGCAGGATGGAAATGGAAGTAGGAGATGGATGTGGGAGGAGCGAGATTGAAGATATTTGGAAGAGGGTAAGAATTCGATAGAAGAGAAAGTGGGGAGCGTAGCTGTGAAATGGAGGAGAGGGCGGGTAAGGAAAGGTTAAGGGCAATGGAGTTGAGAATGGAGAGAAAAGAGAAGGCAGACAGGAAGAATAATATTGTGATGAGAGAGATGAAGCTTAAGAGCGGAGAAGAAAGAGAGGGCGTGGAACCGCTGGTACAGTGCACAGGGTGGGTTAAAGGCAGGGTAGGGAAAATTAAGTTGGAGGGGAGAAAGGACAAGGATGTAGCGGTTGTGGAGATGGTGAAATGGGAAGGAAAGTTGGGGGTGATGCGAAATAAGGATAGGATAAAGGATAAGGGAGTTTTCATCGATCACGATATAACGAGAAAGGAAAGGGATGTGCAGAGAATGCTGAACGACAGGACTAGGAGGTAGAGGAGTGAAGGGAGATCGGTGAAGGTAGGATATCGGAAAATGAAAGTAGACGAGAAAATGTGGGTGTGAGATGAGGAGAAAGAGGTGTTGAAGAAAGTGCAGGGGAATTTGTTTCGTAGGAAGTAGGGGGGGGGGTAGGGGTGGGGGTAATGCAGGATAGAGGATTAGTGAAGGTGCTGTACTGGAACGTAGCAGGGATAAAGAAGAAGGATGAGGAGTTCTGGAGGTATATCCAGGAATTTGATGTTGTGGAACTGGTAGAGACGTGGATAGAAAGAAAGGCATGGGACAGAATAGAGCTAAGGCTGCCAAAGGGGTATAGATGGAGACTCCAGCATGCGGTAAGAGTGGAGAAGAATGGAAGGGCTAGTGGGGGAATTATAACGGGGGTTAGAGATGGATTAGAAGAAGTTCATGGAGAGGAAGAGTGGGAGGGAGTGCAAATGAGGGAAGTGAAAATAGGTGGGGTAGCGTGTATGTTTGTGACAATGTACAATAAGGCGAAAGAGAGGAAGGTATGGTGGTACTGGCTGAGGATATTAATGCGAGGACGGAGAGGGAAGGGGGCCTTTACATGGAGGCGGTGAGATTCGAAAGGAAATCGAAGGATATGATAATAAATAAGGAGGGGGAGATTCTAAGGGACTGGATGGAGGATAGGGGATGGGCAGTTGCGAATGGTATGGCAACTGGGGACGAATAGGGAAAATACACATTCGTAAGTAAGGTGGGGGTATCGGTGATAGACTATGTGGTCATGAATATGCAAGGATGGGAGGAGACTGAAAAATTCGCAGTAAAGTGGGAATGTAAAAAGATGAGAAGGAAGGTGAAGAGAAAGTATAAGAAGTGGAAAGAGGGTAATGCGAAAAGGGAGGAGTACGTAGAAATGAGGAAGGGGTTTAGATTAAAGTGTAAGAAGAAAGAACAGGAAAAGGAGAAAGATATGGAAGAGGAGTTAGGAAATGTTAAGACAGAGGGGGACGTCTGGAAGATAATAAATAGGTTTAGGAAGCGTAGTGTGGGGGTTAGCGAGATGATAGGGAGTGAGGAGTGGAGGGAGTTTCTCACAGAATCATTTCAGGGCTCAGATTCAAGGAAGAGGGTTCGTTGGAGTAGAAGAACGGGGGAGGCAGAGATGGAGGAGCTGAATAACAAGGAGATAGAGAAGCAGATAAGGAAGTTGAGAAGGTGGAAAGCAGCAGGGCTGGACGGGGTAGAGAACGAATCATGGCTGTTAAGTACACAAGAGGTTAGGGAGAGGCTGAAGGAGGCAGTGAAGAAAGTATGGAGGAGGGAGGGATTCTCAGGAGGGTGGAGAGAAGGGTTAATAGTGCCACTGTATAAGAAAGGAGATAGGGATAGACAGGAAAATTATAGAGGGATTACGGTAATAAATATGGCGTATACGGTATACGCGATGGTGGTGGCAGAGAGACTGCGGAAGGATGTCGAGGGAAAAGGAATATTGCCGGAGACGCAGGCGGGCTTTAGGGCGGGCAGGAGTACTATCGACAATATCTACGTTCTGCAGCACGTGGTGGATAGAGAATTAGTGATGAAGGGGACGAGAGTGTACGCGTTTTTTGTGGATCTCAAAGGCGCGTTTCGTTCGGTGGAAACGAGGAGGTTGTGGGAGGCGATGAAGGATAGGGGAGCGGAGAGAGGCCTAATCTGGATGGATAGGGGTTTAAGGCAAGGGTGTTCACGTAGCCCAACGCATCTTGCGATTTTAATTGCAGATATGGGAAGTAAACTGGAGGCCGGGGTGGTAGGAGCAGTCAGGATAGGAGGGGTAAGAATTTGGTCTCTAGCGTATTTAGATGATATAGTGTTGCTGGCAGGTAGCGAAGAGGCCTTAAAGGAGATGATGAAGAGGTTCAGAAGATACCTGGATAAGAAGGGGTTAGAGCTGAATGCGGAAAAGTCCAAGGTTAAAGTGATCGGAAAAGGAAGAGGAAGAGATAAGGGAGATAAGGGAGGTGGGAGAGTTTGTGTACCTGGGCTTCGTGTTTCGGAGGAATGGGGCGTGGATAGTCACAAAAAAGAGAGAGTGGGGAGAGCATATGTGGTGATGAGGCAGGTGTGGGGGCTGGGAAAGAAGGGAAGAAGGAAAGTGAAGAGATAAATAGAATGCAGGGGAGGTAGGTAAAGTGGATCCTGAGGTTGGCAAGGAACACGCCTAATCATATTGTCAGGAAGGAGACGGGGAGAACGAGTGTAGGGATTCTAGCGGAGAGTCGGTCAAGGTTTAACGGGAACTATGTGTGGATTATGCCAAGCGCAAGAATGCAATATTTGTTTGGGAAAGGAGAGACAGGAAATCAGGAGCTTATAGCGAGGATGAGGTGTGGGTTGGAGTGCGTAGAGGTGGAAAGGAGTGGGATAAGCATGGAGGTATTGATGCATGAAAAGGAAGGAAAAAGGGCAGTAGCATGGGTGAAGGGAGTGCTGGGTAAGATGGAGAAGAAGACAAGGAAGGAGGAAGAGGTTGGAAAGCGAGGCAATGCGAGAAAGTAGGGACATGCAAGCGAGGCGAGGCGAAGCGAAGCGGGCAAGGCAATGCGATAAGACTGAAAAATGAACGTATATCTATCTATCTGTAAGTTAATTTTCTGCTAAATAGTCGAATCTTTAACCAAAATTTTCAAAAAAAGAGTTGAATTTTCATACAAAAGGATTTCAATAGACTTTTTAATAGAAAATACTAATTTTTGTAAAATCTGAAGTCGAAGGAAGTTTTTGCGGATTCGAAAAAATTACGTACATGAGTGAAGGACCCCTCCCTCTCTCTATCGTAATAAACCGTAGCAAAATGCCTCGATCCCCTCCCCCCAAAGCTGTTACGTGATTTAAGTACGGTCACTCTTCTATAAGAATAAGTACTTTTTAAATCAGAATTTAAAACGTGTTTCAGAGGTCTCCAGGGGACAACGCCGTTCAGCGAGAACAATTTATTGGCGGTTAAGAAATGAAATTTGGATTTTTTCTGAATCCCAGCGATTTTTTGTTATTTAAAATAAATTGTGATATACTAACCTGGATCTGGTGTTTGATTAACCCGTCTTTTACGCTGCTGCCCTCTTGGTGTTTGACCTCCATATGACTGATCATCACTTCCATCTGTATGATATAATACAGGGATTTTCATTAAAGATTTTTTTCGACAGACCCAACAAATTTACAGTTGGTCCAAAATAAAGAGAGGCCAAATGTAATCCCAAAGTCAGTCAATATTTCGAAAAAAACCGAAGGTTCGAAATTTCGATTATGTAAATATATTTTGAAAATCTAGGCTATCTATAAATTTCCGTAAATTACCATAAATGCCTATAAATTCCCAAAAATTTCTACACATTTTTAAAATTCATAGAAATTAATGAATATTTATGAATTTTGTGGAAATGAATTAAATTGATAGTAATTTAGGATGTTTTACGGAGAAGGTATTATGCATGGACCCAGCAGAACTGTTGTGAAAAATGCTTATTGTCAATCTGCAATGGAACATTTCTGCATCAATTGTTTTAAGAAATTATTCTTTCGTAAACTATTAATGAAAAATTGATACAAATTTTAAGGAATGGTGAGAAATGAATACAATTAACAATAAAATTCTTCTTAATTTTAATCAAAAATAAAATGTTTGCGGCAAGAGTTATTTTTCATAAAATGTATAGAGAAGTTTTAATTCAACTTTATAAAAATGGTCATTTACTGACTTGATTATTGATTTATTGATTATCATCAATATTATTAAATTGTAGACCAGTCTTATAGCAGTAAATGGCCTTTTTCTGTACGATCGAAGATTGTGACATTTTCTGATGGAAATTGTTATTAACAATTACGGAAATTGTTATTTATTGTATCTTATCTAGTTTCTGAATCATTGTTAGTTAATTTAATTGTCGGATAATTTCAATGAAAAAATGTTTCTTTTGTATGTAAGAATCATAAATCTGACTTTTTGTTTAAAATAATGCTTATAACAATCACATAAGTTATTGTTCAATTAACTTCGTTCGTTGCTCATCATAATAAATATTTTTTCAATAATAATTGGAGAAAAAATAACTTTTTCCACGCGTGAACATCCATTTGTGATATGTATATATATATATATATATACACACGAAAAATTAATTAAAATGACGAAGTATTCTAATAGGTGCAACCCAAGTGGTTAAAGCAATTGAAAATCTTATCAGCCGGAACAAACTATAGACCTTGGTCTCTGTCTTTCTACTAACACCCGGAAAAATATTTGTCAATCAATGTTTGCCTGATAATTCTGAAAGGTATCTAAATTTTAAAATGTATGAAATTGATTAAATAACAGAAACTTAAAACATATATTTAAAGAAGAAAAGTTAAAATTTGTCGAGATTATTTTTTCTTGCAAACTTGTTTTAGGATGAACCCGGTTTTTCGTCATAGCCACGGACTAAGCCAAGTGACTGATGAGATGAGGATGTGTTTAATAAAAAACACCTTCTGAGCTGCTGCCAGTATCCCACTGACTCCTGAATTTTCTACCGAGAAAGACAAAGTTTCAACAAAATACAGAAATTGTCAACCGAATAGTTAAATTTTCAATGGAAGAATATAAATGCTGAACCAAACATAAAATAGTTCAATTTTTAGTTAAACAAATAATTAAAATGTTAACAAAATAGTTAAACTTTGAACAAAGAAAAAAAGATTTTTCAACTAAAAATGATGAATCGTCAACCAAAAAAATGAATTTTGAACAAATTAGTTCCACTTTCAACTAAGTAGTTGAATTTTGATCCGAAGAAGTTTCTTCAGTTACTATTCACAATTAGCGAAAATCATGGAAATTCAATCAAATACTCGTTTTGAAAAATATGGAAAGCTGAAGTGTACCGATGTGAAGAGAAATCTGTCATATTACCGGATCAAAACCATTTTTACTGTTATTTATTTCTGTAAAAAATTCTTCTATAAAGAAAGAAAGGGTAATTATGTTAAAAACTTGTTGAAGTAGGCGCTGAGCGCAAAAAAAAGGGTTCCGTTACCAATTAACACGTTAATTAAGTTCTAATGGAATTTAGAAAGAAATTGAAAATAATTGTGAAAAAAATGGTGTTAACAATGTTAAAAAAATTATTTCCCGTAACCCTAATTAGTCACACTTCAGTAGAATCGCATGTTAGTCACACTGGGTCCTAATGAGTCATAAAAATCTAGAAGATGATCTTCCAGTTTTTTGTAGCCAAAATTAATTGTTTGAGTATTTTTAAAAAGTCGGTGAATTTAAGTTAACGAGCTCCTCTACGAGAACTTCGACAATTTGGTGGGGAGATTTCAGCCCGCGTGACTATTAGGATTAAAACAAAGGTTAACTAAGACTTTCGAAGCTCCCCTTTCCATACTTTCCCACCCCTACTCCCCCTTCTTTCTCGAATCCTCAATCCTCCTCCTTCGAAAAAAGTACGACGGACGAACACACACAGCTTGTAATTGTGATTTCTAAACACAGGACTAAATACAAATGAACAAATATAAATGTCTACAAAGATGAAAGGTGTGCTGATTCTACGCGAAATTGTGAATAAATGTGAAAAAGTATGAAAATAAGCCGTTCCGTTTACAATGTCCGCTAGCGTATCTCTGCATATCTGCATCTCAATGTGCACATCCGGGAGTGTACCACATGCGCACGTGCACATATGAGACACTCTTAACAGTACACGTCAGAATGTAGACGTGTCCAGTTATACCACTAGCGTAAATCTTACATAATTTTCCTTAAAATTATAAATATATTATATTATTATATTCACCAATAAAACTGAGGATTACTGCCGAAGATATGACTAGAGTATAGACAATCTTCATCTTCTATAATTTAAGGAAACACTGCTTGATGCAATGTGGAATAATTTGATTCACAATGTAACTAATGAATATTTTGGTGCTCCATCAGATTGTAAAGTCTGTCGTATAGTCTTTATCTCTTCGTTTTAAAGCGTCAAGATTGTCCTCGTGAGGTAATAACATTTAATGAGACTCAATGTTTATACAATCTTTCACGTTCCAAGAAATGCTGGTTTTTAGACGGCAATTTTGTATAGTGTCAACTATGAGTGATGAATTATCATTGTTATTTGCCCTGGCGAAATCAGTCGATGATATTCATTTCCTTCGAGTGAAAATTATTATGGAACTACACTGAACCTAACTTGAGCTGGGGTAGACGGTTCCGAGGCATCGTAGAAGTCGTCATCTAAACATTTGGATACTTCTGGCGACGTACAACGATAGAGACCCATAGTCGCGATAGATTCGTAGACTAAACATTGCCGACGTGGGGCCAACCAGGAGCCTAATATCTTCAAGGGAGGTGAAACAAATTCAGTTTTGCTCTGGCTGTCATCCCGAGTAGTCACTTGCTCTTTTTGTTCAATTTAAATGTATTTTTTTGGGCATATTTCCAGTATTCTTAAACTCACAATTATTTAGATTATAATCTTCTTATTAGAAGAGATCTGGATTTATGAATCCTTACATCCTGTTGAGTGACCCCAAGAATATTTTTGTGATTAGTAATCTTTCTCTGAAAACTAGATGAGTCAAGAAAATCTCGGAAGCATTGAAAGATTGATTAATTTCAAATTGTATTTAATCAAAGCCAGACATTACTTGAATTTAAATAATTATTTTCAAAAACCAAAACCAAAATATCTTAGAGATATACGGCAACTTGATTTTCGGTCAAATAAAACTTAGGTTAAATGGAATTTGGGGGATTTTCATGCGCCTTTCAAAAATTCTATGGATGGCTATTTGTAGTACTCGGAAGGTTGAGCAATTTAACCTCACAACTTTTTCCGATAAAAGAAAAATTTATTGGAATATTCAAAATCCAAAAAAACAAACGAAAATGAAAATTTGAAGCCAAAAGACGCGCGATATGCAGAAAAGGCGAGAAAAAAACGTTGCTTTTCAAAAGCCCTATAAAATCACATTAACAGCTTTTGAATTTTTTGGAAAATTCGAAAATTCAAATTTTTTGACTAACGGTTCTGGCTTTAACCACAAAAAATACCGAAAAATGAAAAATTCCATTTTGCGGTCAAATCTATTAAATGCCCAATTCTCTCTACTTTTATGTTTGTTTCTCTAGTTGGCACTACCACCTTTGACCCCCACTACTTTTGTTTTATTCGGAAAGTCAAACACACACCGTCGCACACCAAAATACAGAAGTCAGTTGCTCTGTAACGCTCACACTACAGGGTTATAATAATGTTATTCTCTTGTGTAGTTAAATCGTGTCTTACTGCTTTCTATCCTCGCTAATATATTATGTGCTCAGATTAATACTGAGCACGTACATACCGAGACCGCGGACTATCCGAACAGTGTTGTTACGTTGAAAGACACGTTGTATGTGCCGGACGTACGATCGAATCTCCTGTCAATTGCGAAATTAGTGGATCGTTGACACGAAGTTACTCTTCAGAAATCGCGCGCCGTCGTGACAGATCAATCTGGTAAAACAATGCTCGTCGCCGAACGCATTGGGGACCTATTCTACCTCCGCAAACGCAAACAACGCGCGAATTTCGTCTCTGAAGATGCGAAACACAAGACCGACATCGAAATGTGGCATAACCGCCTAGGACATCTCAACGCCCGAGACCTGTCAATACTCGCCAAGGACGGGAATGTAAAAGGGTTGAAGCTCAAGACAACGGTCAATGAATTCAAATGTGAGTCACGCATTTCGGGAAGAATGTTTAGCATTCCCTTTGGACCCCTCGAAAATTTCTCCAAGGAGCTTCTGGAGCTGGTGCAAACAGATCTCTGCGGGTCAATGCGGATGAAGACATCGGGGCCGCACGCTATTTATAACTTTTGTAGACGATTACAGCAGAGTATTGCCGGATTTTTTGTTGGTTACACCGACCAATCCAAAGCTTATCGCATTTATTTACCCGACGAACGCAAGATCCGCATATCTCGAGACGTTAAATTCTTGAATGAATTTCAATCTCATCCATCTGAGGAGCAGGGCGAACTCCCTGGGAAACACGCCCCACGTCGTACCCGTTCACAGCCTTTACCCGAAAACCGCACCTTCAGGGAAATAGTAATGGACGCCAGCATCACCGATCTGATGGAATACCAAATTTAACACGTCGAGGCTCACGTCAACGCTCGCAATAATGAAGATGACTTTGAGCCTTTCCATGGATTTGAAAGACAACCTCAACTCGAAGCACCTAGACCTGAAGAATTTCTACCTGAAGATATCGACACCGATGACGAAGCGGGGCCAGCCACACTGCCAAATACAATGAGGCTCTGCGGAAGGCCCAAATTGATAAAAACCGGTACAACCCCCCTCTAGCTTCCAGTCAAAAACGATGCTGCAAACTCGATTGGTGACGTTCACACGGTAATGACCGCTTTCGAGGTGCCTCTCAACGACGCTTTGAAGAGTGAAGACCAAGAAGAGTGGTTCGACGCGATCTAATCAGAATTACCTTCTCGTGCCGCACCGTCCTATGCAATAAATTCAATCCTGACGGGACCTTAGATCGACGCGAGGCTCGAATTGTTGCACGTGGATTCTCTCAACGGCCCGGTATTGACTTTACCAACACATTTGCCCCAGTAGCACGCTTGGATTCATTCCGACTATTATTGGCACTATCCGTTAAACTCGAACTCCAAGTGACACAACTGGATATCACCACCTGCTAAACGACGCCCTTGAGAGAATCGTCGTAACTGAAAAGGATAAAATCCTCTTCGCCAAGTCAAAGCATATCCTTCGTGAGCTGCGTTTCGGAGACAAGGTCTGTAAACTTCGCAAAGTGCTCTACGGTTTACGTCAGGCTGACAGACAATGGAACGCAACACTCAGCAGCATCCAAAGATCACTCGAGTTGTTGCAGACGACGTCCGACCCCTGTGTTTACGTAGATCATCGTTCCAGGGGAAGTACCTACGTACTCATCTACGTGGATGACATCGTAATAGCCTGCAACGATCCGGAACGAGTCGACGAAATCAAAACTAGACTCTCGTCCAAATACCAGATGAAATACCTTGGAAATATCAAATACTGTCTTGGAATCGAAATCGAGCAGAGGAAGAATCAGATTTCCATCGCTCAAAGTGGATACATCAGAGAAGTTCTCCAGAAATTTGAAATCTCCGACTGTAAGGCAGTCAAGTCTCCATTGGTAGCCGGCAAGAAACTTCAACGAGAAACGGAGACTGAAGGAAGCGTGACTTGCCATCCTTACCGCGAGCTCATTGGGGCCCTGATGTATATTACCATTGAGACACGCCCAGACATTGCTCATGCAGTGTTCATGCTGAGCCTGTTCAACAGCTACAACGGCAAAGTTCCCTGGCAATCTGCGAAGAGGATTCTGAGGTACCTCCAGGGTACTGTAAACCGAAAGTTGATCTACACGCAGGACGATGAGGGAATCCTCGGACATGCTAACGCGGACTGGGGAAGCTGAACCTTTGATAGAAAGTCGTATTCCAGATACGTTTTCTCGTTATCCAGCGCAGCAATATCTTGGACCTCGCGCAAACAGAGAATCGTGGCCTTATCATCTACAGAAGCCGAATACGTCAGCCTCTGAGGCCAGTCGAGAAGCTATTCATTTGTCGAGCTTCGTCAAAGAACTCCGACTCGACACACTATCCAAGATCACCATCTTCAACGATAATTAATCTGCTGGAAAATTGGTCGAGAATCCTGTCTTCCACTCGCGAACCAAACACGTGGACATCAAGCATCATTTCATTCGAAAAGCGATTCAGGCTTATCCACTCATCATCAAGTTTCTATCTACCGAAGAAATGACAGCAAATCAAGCCTTTATCGGGAATAAAGTTTGTGTTGGAATTCAAAGACTGTAAAGTTTGTGCTGTGTTTCAAAGATTGTAAAGATTTGTTTTGGGATTCAAAGAATGTTAAATTTGTTAAGAACTGTTTCATTTGGGTTTCATAAAGATAATAGAAATTGAGGGAAAGTGTTAAATGCCCAATTCTCTCTACCTTTATGTTCATATGTTCATATGTTACCTTTCATTCGCTCAGATAAACAAACACCGTCACATACCAGACACACAAGTCAGTCGCTCTATAACGCTCACACCACACGGTTATAATAAAGTTGTTCTCTTGTAAAATTAAATCGTGTTTAACTGCGTTCTAACCTCGCTCATAAAACTATGGAAGATTTATTTTTTGATAGGACAAAAGTTCTTCACGCAAAAAATAGTTACAAATTTATTATTATTCATTCTTGACTACACCTCTTTTATTTCGAACACCTTATTAAACGCAATCCCCATAGGATTGCTAGTGTCAAAGAACCCACAAACAAATAATTGTTCAGGTCTTACCATCCTGACATAATCAGCAACACTGGTCTCTCTCTTTCTCAATTTTTCCGAACTAACCTCGCCTTTTGCTCGGGACGTGCCAGCTGATTTGGTGACCGCGGCGGGATTGTCACTTCCGTTTAAATTCAGTGGTTTCAGTATAAATTTAACTTCAGTGTAGTTTTAAGATAGCTATTTCATCGAAACTCGAGGGTATAAGCCCTTCTTAGATACGTTTCACGGTCACTTTCGGGGCAAGGCAAAGTTCGAAGTGTATACTTCGAGTGCTCGCAAGCTCTGCCATCGTTAATAATTCTACGAAATACCCTGAATTAACCTTGTACTGTTTGTACCAAGATTGTGAAATCCCATCTGAAAAAGGAACAAAGGGGTACAAATTAATTAATTAATTAATCTTTTCAATTGTCCTCTATTCTAAAATTCTTATATTTTAGCAAAATACAAGTTTTAATTCCATTGCGGATTCTTTGCGAGGATTGATTATCATTATTTTATCCATTTTGTGACACACTGAGCTGTAGTTACAGAGCCATTCATAATACACGGGCTCTTTTATTCGTTTATTGTCGAAGCGCAACTGTCTGACCTTTACTGCCTTTTCCACTGAACAGCGGAGGCCACTCCTTGTTAGTGATGAATGCGCATTTGCGGTCAGACATTTTACTTGCTTTGTAACGAATGCCATTCCTTCTGATAGACACAATTATCACTTCACTTTCTGAAACAAGTCAACTTTCTAAGGTAGTGATTGATTCCTTATTTGCGAACAAAATTCAAAAACTATATAACAGAATATTGAATCCTATATGGATCTCTTTCCGAGGAATCTTCACTTTTATATAGTAGATAGAGCCTTTATAATAGAATCATTTCTCACAAGAGGTTCAAATGTTGACAATTGTTGTAAGCGAATACATGTCTAACCATCCAAAGCAACGAACAAATAAAATTACAAGTACTCAGAATTATTATTGTTCGAAACTACTCATTCAAAGCAATTATTTTAAATTTCTCCTTCAATAAACTCTCCATGATGACATCCATGGCAGAGTGTTTCACCGTACAACAAGGGATTGTAAACATCCCCATCTATGACGGAAAAAACATGCCTGCTAGAGATTTCATTCAAGATAATATAAACGGAGAATCGTTAGTACCAGTTAACTCTGAAACGCAGTATCTTAGAGGGTTTTTGGCCCGATTAAAAGGTGTAGCCAGAGATAGTATACACGGAAAAAGTTTTAGAGCAATCGAGGATTTAGTTACCTAACAATAATTTAGTATGATGAATCCCATTAAACTCTCCTAACGAAACTCTATTTCCCTCCTAGGGAAATCTCGACAATTGCTTTTGTTGCGCACTCGATAGTTCTCCTTGACTTCGAGAAATGAACCATGTTCGTTATCGAATTTTCGGCACCAGCTGACAAAAACGTCATTATCAAGAAGAAAGAAAAGAAAGAGAGGTATAAAGACTTTATAAGGGAGTTGCGACGGTTATACCCAGAATATTCTCTCAAGCTATTCGTCTCGATCATCCGCGCTCTAATCATTTCGAAGGAAATAAGCGAATATGAGTTTCCACTGCTTATTAAATATGTTGAAAGCCAAAGATTTACACAATATGCAAAGCTGACATTGGATACCACTCAAATAAACTAATGATATCAATGGACATTCCTTTTTTAGGAAGAAAATCTTATCAATAATTGTATACAATATATCATTTCATACTATTTCATATCTGAATTACAATTTTTTTTACAAAAATTCCCGGTTCCAAATCACAATCGTAATTCTTCTCGAGAAACTTCTCTTGCAATTGAGAATCATAATTCTTTCAACAAATTTAACGTTCCAAGACAAAATGAATGTGATTCTTTAGAAAAATTCCTTGTTTGTGATCTGAATTATAATTATTTTCCGAAAATTCCCTATTCTAAGTCAGAATCATAAATCTTTGAAAAAATTTCCCGCTTTATTCAATGCTGCAGATCTTTTAGAAAATTCCATATTTTGATCTGACACCTAATCTTTTTATTCAAACATTCACTGTTTAACACAAAAATTCCACGTTTCAAATTCGAATTGTTATTATTTTCGAATTCCATTGAATTCTTTTCAAAAATTCCCTGTTCTAACTCAGAATTACAATTGTTCTCGAAAATTTCCTGCTCCAAGTCTGAATAATAATTATTTTGGAACATTCCCTGTTTGAGATCTGCAGTAGAATTATTGTTCGAAAATGTCCCGTTGCCAATCACAATCATAATTCTCTTAAAAAATCTACGGTTTCAAGTGAAAATTTTAATTCTTTTGAAAAATTGTTTGTTCAAAATCTGAATTACAATTTGTTTTCGAAAATTCAATGTACCAATTCAGAATCATAATTTTTGTGGAAAAGTCTTTTTCCCGAGCATAATTAGAATAATCGAACAATTCAGGGAAAAATCAGGGAATTTTTAAAATGAAATTTTCCGGTAACCCTGAAATAATATTCTTGTTAGTAATTTATTTGCCTTGTATTTATATTTATATTTTTTTTTCTTGGGAATTCTTTCTCCTGAAGATTATCTTCTTAGCTATACAATTTATTATTTGTTTGAAAATTTGACAGTTCTGTTAAAAAGTAATTTTTTTTGGTTGAAAATTCAACTATTTTATAGAAAATTTACGTTTTGTTTAAAAGTCAAATTCTTAGTGTCGAAGAGTCAACTGGAATCTTTCTTGGATAAAAATGCAACTACTTGGTTGAAGATTCAATAAGTTTGTTGAAAAGTCATTCTTTTTGGTTAAAAATGCAACTATTTTGTTAAAAATTCAAGTGTCTTCGGAGAAAATTTACTTCTTATTTTAAAATCATATTGAAATGAGAAAAAGTCAAATTAAAATCCATTTTTAGCTGAGACAACAGATTTTCTTAATTTCAAAATCTCATTTTCACAAAATAGTTAAATTTTTGACTAAAATGATGAATTTTTAACCAAAAAATTAATTTTCGACCAAATAGTGAAATTTTCAATCGAAAAGGTGAATTTTCTAACAAAGAAGACAATTTCTCAACAAAATAGATAAATTTTTAACTAAGAAAACAATAATCGAATAAAAATATAATATTGAAATTTTCTACCAAAACAAAAACGAATTTTCAAAAAAATAATTCAATTTTCAGCCAAAGAAACGAATGTTTACCTTAAAATAGAATACTTACATTTTTAGTTGGAAAATCCATTTTCAACGAAATAGAATACATTTTTAACAAAATATTTAAATTTTTAACTACACAGATGGATTTTTAATCAAGTTAAAACCAAAGTTTCAATCAAATAATTTAATTTTTTAGCATCTTGTATTATTAATAATAATTATATGAATTTTATATAACTGTTTTGAGTAGAGTAAAACTTACAGGTCTTTTCGCAATGATTTCAAAGAATGAAGAACAAAATGTAGATTTTTGTAGGGTTTTGAGATGATAATTTATTCTTGATATTCCTCGAAAAATTATTTTTGATTTGGAAAAAATAATTTGCAGGCAATATTTAAAAATATTTCAAAGCAAGAATAAATGTTTATTCAGGAATGACAATTGAACAGAAATTTAATCAATAATTTTATTTATTTGAAACTAATTAGAGAATGATTTAATTTTTGATTAAAATTTGAATTTAAAAACTGCTTATTCAAAAAAAAAAGTGTAATTGTTCAACTCTTTAATGTTTGTAACTAAAAATTGCTTCAAATTATATAAATTAACTGAATCTGAATCTTTGAAATGAACAATTTATAAAAGTTAAAAAAAAAATTAGAATGCAGTATAAATGCACTTTATTAAAATTATGTACAAAAGAGGCCGGGTAAGTAAGTATTATCGGCTTGTTTTTTAAGTAATACAAATATAAATTCCCTAAGATTCTTGAGAAAATTCGAAACGATTTGTGAAGATTTCAGAAGTATTGAAAAACAAACTAGAAAATCTTAAAGAAATATTTCTTTATTACAGGATTTTACAAAATATTAGGAAAAACTCGGGTTAGTTTAAAAGATATTCAGGTCTTTTAGAAGTTCGGAAGGAATTTAAGAATATTTTGTAAATTTTTAGCAACCTCTTTTCAAATTTGAAAATGTTCTTAATCTCTCCACAACTTCTAAAATTTAAAATTGTATTTTAAACTGACTCAAACTTTTCTCAACTTTTGGAAAAATCTGACAAAATTAAAAAAGTTTCCTTAGAATCTTCCTTTTTTTCGACATTGTTAGAAAAGTTTTGAAATCTGTTGAAATTTTCTTTCAAAATTAATTTGAAAATTAAAAAATTTTTCCAGAAATCCTAAGAAAGTTTTTTTTATATTTTTGAAGCCTCTTATAATTCTTAAAAAGCTTCTATTTTTTCAAAATCATCATCAATCTATATTTTGTTTAGAATATTTTAAAATCTCTTCAAACTTCAAATTACTTTTAAGTCTTTTTAAAACTTGTACACCTACTAAATATACTTTAAAATTAATAGTTTTTTTTTAATTTTGCAAAATTGAAAAAATTGCCCTAAAATCTTGCAGAAGCTTTTTTTTAAATCTTTTGAAATGTTTTAAAATTTTTTATTTTCAAACAAAATTTTTGAGACTGTTAAATATATATTAAAAATATTCGAATATTTCTATTTTTCTTAATTTTGCAAAAAAATGGCCTCATAAGCTTCCAGGTTCTTTTTAGACAATTTTTGAAATCTTTGTAATTTTTTTCTAAATTGATATTTCAAAATTAAAAATAGTTTTCAATTTTCCGAGGAATATTAGGAAAAGTTTTTTATTTTCTTGAAACCCTTCACAATTAATAAAAAGACTCAAAATTCAAAAGAAAAGACACGTTGTTTAAAAATTTCAGAAATTTGTTTAAGGTAAATTATTTCTGAATCTTCTAAAAACTTCTAGCCATTTCTTAAACTTACTTGCATTTCTTTTAAGCATTTTTATCACCGAAAAATTGAAAAGAAGAACTTTTAAGCATTCCACATTCTTTTTAGAGATTTCAAGAAATCATCTGAAATGTTTTGAAATCTTTTTCAATTTTTTCTTAAATTTTACGTTCCAAAATGAAAAATAATTTGAAACTTTCCCAGGCATCTTAAGAAAATTTTTCATTCATTGGAAACCCATTTCAAATCTTAAAAAAGGTTCTTTTTTCGAAATCTTCAAAAATGTACATTTTGTTTTAAATTTTTTGAAATCTTCTCGAGATTTAAATTATGTTTGAATCATTTCAAAGTCCTAAAACTTCGAAAAAGCTTCTGAAATAATTCAAAGTTTTCCTAAAAAAATGTTAAATCTTGCAAAAGAAAAAGATGGTGTTTTTAAAGTTCACAACTTATAAGGTTGTATCAGAATGTAAAGAAAATAATTATATACAAATATTAAAAAATTATTTCAGATCAACTTGAAAACAGCCACTTAAAGTTATATTGATGTCACGGAATCGGCAATACAGAAATTTCATTCTTTTTAAAATGACGTCCGGCATTCTCATTGGCTGATTTGAATTTCGCGGCATTATTATTTCCGCGTCCACCACTATTTCTTCTGGAGAGCGGGAGTACAGGTAGAGGGAGCCAGCATCTCACCTCTGTGACGTCATGTTGCACCATAGATACGCAACGTGACGTCACAGAGGAGAGATTCTCGCCCGCCCCTACCACTACTCCCGCTCTCCAGATGAAATAGTGGTGGACGCGGAACATGTGTTCTCATCAGGAATTTCCTCCAGTTGGACATGTCTGTTCTAAATTAAATAACTTCAATTAGCAGGTGCGATACAATATAGACGTGCACGCTTCTATAACATGTTAATTTTCTATCACAAGTCACAGTGCGTCCTTTTCTTCACTCAGAGTCATTTCCTGTTTTCTGAAATTTAATTTAAAAGACGTCCCAAATGTTTTATTGAAAATAAGTCTTTCTCGAGAGAGTTGGGTTTTATGGTTTACACATGTTCACCAGAGTTGCCCAGTCTCAAGTATCTGAAAAGGCTCTTCAAAGCCCACAGGGTGTGCATTGTTTCCCTGAACCAAGTACCTCAAGGGACCAAGCTCGTAAAATGCTGAAAACATTGTTTTGGAATGTAGGTCTGGAATTTGTAACTGCTTTTTAAAAAAGCTTATAAAATGTTTTCTGAATCTTGGAGACAGGAAACGGGGTCATAGAGAAGAATATTTTTAGATCGAATTCATCATACTACAACGTGTCCTCCTTCAGAATACGATATTAATGTTACGTTCGATCTACAACATTACTTACCCCTATTTCTTTCTGTTAATTTAATAAGATTGAAATTCAGTTTATGTATTTGTTTTCTTTTTCAAAAATTAGTTGTACATGCTGAGACTGATGGCAATCCTCCAATTAAAATAAAACCAGCAGGTCCAGCCTGTTACCGCGTAACATAGCTACTTTAAAATTATCAGCCATAATGCTT
>CAKNXH010063521.1:0-11005 GCA_932178445.1 Andricus quercusramuli | reverse complement strand
TGTCGAGCCACCTACGGTAAGGCAATTATGATTACAAATCAAAACACAGCCGCTCCAGCTAAATACGGCGAAAGAAAATGTCGGCGTGGTAGAAATCGTATGACGTAAGTAGATAATTTTCAAAAATTTAGTCTAAAGTAGTATTTTCTTATATTTTTGAGTATTTGAGCACTCCAAGTTTTCTGTGGGAGAAAAATATCTAACCACTGAACTTAATCTTTGAGCGGAAATCACATGTGTCGTCTTCGTAGAAATTCAGGAACGTGAATTTCGGAAAATTTTCAGGAAATACACGTTGATTATTTTTTAGATACTTTCAATTTATATTTCCTCTAATTTCTCGATACAAACATACGCTTCAGTATACTAATTTAAAAAAATCCATATGCGGAAGGATATTTCTCAAAATTAATTATAATTCATGCGATTTTTTTATGTATATTTTTTATTCGTTTATTACACTTTAGGCGTCTTTTAGAAGTCTTCAAGACTAGCCTAACGAGGAGGTCGCTTAGACGACCTTAAGATGTCTTTCTATAAAGTCTTTGAAGACTTTGCCAAAAAGACGTCCTCAGCACTAGTTCTTCGAGGGCATTCTCCTCCATGTAGTATGAGGGGAGCTTAAATAATAATTATTAATGTTTATTATTATGTAAATAATCATATCGTCTTGAAAAAATGATCCTCTTAAGAAAGTGGTATGCATTATATTTGAAATGTATAACAATTTTGCAAAATGAATTATTTCGCTTTGAATGTTTTAAGGTAAAACTTTATCATGTTTAAAGCATCCGAGATTAATATATTTCAATTTTTAAGAGTTGAAAAGTGAACCACTTACAATAGCGGTATATTGTGATATTCAAAAAAAATTATTTTCTGAAGATAAGAAAATGTCTTGATACACAACTGACCTAATTTACATGCATGCAAGCAAGTGTGCTCCTCCACGTTCATAGTCCATGTGTCATAACCATCAAATACGCAAAGCTTTATCGAGTTGTTCGCTCGAAGACGCTGAAAACGTATATATATATATATTTCTTCAGTTTACAATTTTGCAAAAAACGAACCGTTTTCCGATAAGAGAAAGACCGCGTAAATTTTGTTTTACTTACTGCGCAATTCCGGCCACACAGGATACGCTCATCTTCCTACAATAAGTATAGTTTTCAGTAGTAGAAGTACAATTTTTTTCAAAGTTTATACAGTTTGATGATTTGCAAATGCACATAAATTCCATGTAATTGAAATTTTGTAATTTCTTATGGATGTCCCCTAACAAAGGTAAGACTAGCACTTTTAGTATGCGAGTAATAATTCTACAATAAGCAAGATACTTTTTCATATTTTTTTCTTACAATAATGTTATTGTTACCAGTTGGAGAATGAAAAAATATGTAATATCCTTGATATGAAAGATGAAGGCTTCTTCCCTAGTGGAAAATTTGTTACAAAAAAGTACAGAAAACTAAAATTATTGTCACAGGCATCTACAAATAAATACAATAATTTACAACCAAAATTACAGGAATTTTTTTTCATTTTTTGAAACCTTCAAAGATCCTTAAAAAGCTTCAAAATTTTTTTTCGAAATCTTCAAAAATCTAAATGTAGTTGTTTATTTTTCCAAACCTTTACCAGTTTTAAATTAAGTTTTTTCATCTTCTCAAAACTTAATGATTCACTTAAATGATTTACTTAGTTATTGATTCAAGGCTTTCTATTTCAAATAATTTAGTTTAAAATTGTTTAGTTTCCAATATTTGATTTATAATTGCTCATTCCAAATGAAAAGTAAAATATTGCTGAATATTCAAAAAATGTCTTTCTCAATTAAAAAATTTAATTTAAATTGTTAAAATGGAATATTTTACACTGAAACAATATTTAATAGGATTTTCATTTCAGTAAGAGAGTTTAGTTTTTCAAATTATTTAAAAATTAAGGACAGCTTATAGAGTTTCAATAATAGAAAAAGTTCTTGGTAAAAGTGTAATATTTCTTTCAAATTATAGTTCTTGTAGAAACTTATATATTACATATTTTAGAAAAAATTGACAGTAAAGTACAAGTCGAAACATTTGCCAATATTTCAACTTTTGCGAAATCTTGTATTTTTTAAAAAGATTTAAACTTTTCTACTATTTGTATTTAACTATTTGTATTCAACTGTATTTTTTTTCTTAAATGTTGAACATTTTTTTGAAAAAAGTTCATGTTTCAACCAAAAATTAAAGTTGAAGAAATTTTGGATTCTCTTGTAAAAATTTTTCCCACCAGGGTTCTATTATATATATAATATATGAATTTAAAAATAACTGTACTAAGCAAGGTAAAACTCACAACTGACGGTGGTTCTGTATATTCGTCATGTGTGAATAGATGATCAAACTCACAAGCTCCGTCATGTATTTTTACGACATCTAAAATAATAATTATTGTTTATTATAGTGTGAATGATTATTCCATCTCAAAAATCTGATTCTTCTTTAAGAATTGTATATGTTATATTGAACATGTAAAAAAATGCAAATTGAATTATTTCGCATTGCATATTCAAAAGAGAAGGAAAACAATTTCGTTTCAAAAGCGTCCGAGGCTGATATATTTCGAATTTTAATCTTCCAAAGTAAAATTATTTGTAAAGGCGGTATTTCAAGATATTTAAACGATTAATTCTCAGAAAATTAGAAATTATCTTGCTACATTACTTATTCCACATTCTCTTAAGCAGTGTAAATGCTCGTCGGACGCAATCGCATTGAAAAAACCAGAAGTTATGCAAATTTCGTCCTCGTCTGCTACCTCCACCTAAAAATATATATTCATAGTTTACGATTTTGAGAAAACTAATATGTATCGATATAAAAAAGACTGTTTGAAATTTTGTATACTTACACCACCGGCTTCACATCGCCGGACACACGCAAAGACAGGATGCTACACAAAATATCTCATTTTAGTTAGCAGAAGTACTAGTTATCGAAGCTATTACAGTTCGACAATTTGCAATGTAACAAAAATTCCATATGATAGCAAATTTTACTTAAAAATGTAGATATATAATATATAGGAGTAGTAAAGCTTTGATAGTTCTGCATCACTACTATGTAGTTCAAGCTGCCACCGTTCAGTTACCAAAGTAGGTAATTGAACTGTCGGTAAGGTAGATCCCTGGCGCAGATTTCCGACTCTGCCAATAAGGATGGTCCCTGTTTTATCGACCGAAATCATAAGAAACTTTTATGAAGGTAGCCCACGTGCGATCAGGGATTCCCCAAGTTCTGGAACAAGTTAAACAGTGATCGAAATTTATAGATAGCTGGAACGATTTCATGGTTCACTTAAAGAGGTAGGTCCCTGTAATACCAACCAAGAATCAAACTCTGGAAATCCCCGCGTTTCCGGAAAATAAACAAACCTTCTGGAAATTTCGACGTGATCTCTAATGATTTTCAATACACTGGAGTTTCTGTAAGGCTTGAATATAAGCTTTTGCCTTTGAGATTTTCAATATTCGTAAACTTTCCAGAAGCATAGATATTGGATATAATTTCTAACTGCTTTGCAGAAAAGATGAATCGATATATTCTCAACTTCCACCTATAATGGTACATATTTAAAATTCAACGTCTCGAGCCTTCCGGAAGATTCTTCGTAGACGAGGTGATCTCTGACTATTTTCTATACATCGAATTTCCCAGAAGGCCCGAGACATAAAGAAAGAAGTATGGATACAGGATATGAGTTCTAGTATTTATGCTAGGAAAGATTTATCGGTGGTTTCTATTCGGTTCGACACAATATTTGCCATCGGCGCTGGAAAACACAAACTTACACTGATGTAATGATTACAGTGATCAAATATAAACATGAGTGAAGTGGAAAGTGTCTAAAATAGTAAAAAGAAGAAGCAAAGAAAGTTTAAAAACTTAAATAATATCTTCTACAGCAGGCTTTAGGATGCTGCTCGAAGAGTGTGTAAATCTTGTTCCCATTATCGAGAAAGCTTTAACCCTGATTTCGTCGTCATTGTCGGGAAACATACAGGTGAACAAAGTCAATAAATGGAGAAACGAGTGCATGATGTGCCTAAAGACTGTGCGAAAGAAGCTTTGAAGAAAAACCATATCTCTAAACATAAACCGAAAACGGAAGTGCCTACATATAATTGAAAAATTATATGTCTTAAGGCTCGTTTTGATTTGCTCGGTAAAAAGGGAAGTGGTGTGCAGAATAAGACACTAATGCGTGATGAGATCAGCCATCGAGTTACATGGATCGATGTTAGTAAAGCGCTTGATAGCAGAATAAAAACGTGTTGTAGCCAATATACTCCACAAAGATGTTCTTGCTTTTCTGAATGATGCTGAAAGATTATTTTTTGCTGAGGAAGGCAAGGCGCTGCGCGAACACAGGATATTGCCAAACTCTAGAAAAAATATGATTGAATTCAAAAACTTTGAGCATCGAAATAAAGTTCCTTTCATCATTTATTGCGACTGCGAGTTGATGTTAAAACTCGTGGAGGAGCAGGAAAAGAGATGAAACACTGAGGTCTTCCAAAAACATAAGTATTGTGACATCCTCAAGTGCAGCTACAATGATTCAGTACCTTTCTATGAGTCCTGCCCAGAAGATGCGGAACCAGCAAAGTGGTTTGGTCTGGAATTGCTGGAGTTAGCAAACACTTGTGACGAAATACTTTCATGTACAGTTCTTATCCAGAGACTGACCCCAGAGCAACCAAAATTCTTCATTGAAAAGTGCAGGACCATTGTCATCTGGCAGGTATGTACCTCTGTCCGGCGCATGAACATTGTAACTTAGAATATCAAGATTCGCGGACCATACCTGTTGTGTTTCACAACTTGAGTGCGTAGAATGCTCATTTCATCATTCGGGACGAGTTGTAGAAAATATCTATAACGGTAAGTAAAAATTTTAGCCATTACTCTCATAGGTATAGGGTAGCATTTCAACTAAATATGCCTGTTTAGTTTTACAGACAGACAAATCTTGTTGGATGTCAATCAGCACATTTTTTAATTTTTCATTGATTGATTCTTCGAGTAAACGTATCTTGAAACTATTATTGTCAATCTCTGTTCGCATAGATGATGCGACTTGATACACAGTACGTATCTCTTTTTGTACAATACGTTGTACAAGTTCCAAATTGACTGCGTCGTATTGTTCTTTGGCCTCACTAACGTTACAAATTCTCTTGCCATCTACGTCGTAATGGCCTTCAGATGTAATGTTGAATCCAACACCAGGCGGCTCACGGCTTTCCGTAGCGACTTGATCCAGGTGATTTCCAAACACGTCGATACTCATCATAATACTGAAGAAAGCGTTGAGTACCCTCCTAATACATGATTTGAGCTTCCTGCAGTTCCTCAATGATTGATATAATTTCACTTTTGTGACTCGGGTTGCCTGCTGCCTGAGACGCTAGGAGTAGACGAAGACGATCAACTAGTTCGTTAGGGTCATCCCACCTTTGGACAATTGTCTGCATGAGACGTTGAATATTTTTGAAATAAAGTTCTTGTATTTATTATTGTTGCTAGTGCGAATGGATTCACTGGGATTGTATCACTTTTTGTGTGCATTTGTAGCAATCAACATTTTTTTATAATTTTCAGGTACTGTTTACCACCAGCATTGATATATTGTCCCTCAAAACTAATGAGTTTGTCAACAATCATAATCATACAATTATAAAATTTGTTTGAGCTTTACTTGGTGGCATTTCTTCTTCATGCTCACTGAAGGGTAAATACTCAACTTCATCTACATCATTCAACACCCGTTCCAAGAATTTGTACTTTGTTTGTTTGAGCGATTTCAAGTAGACGTAAATACTTTCAAATGTCAATCCGTTTGGGTGTAAGATGAGGGCAAGTAATGTATTTGTCTTGCCACAATTTGATGGTCCACAAAACATTGCGCGAACGCTGTCTGGTACAATATTACCATGTCGTTTCAACCTATCCTTTTTTGATTCGACGAGGGTATCAATGTTAAATACCGGAAGTTTAATAGGTTGTGCCTTGAACCGCATCTTGATCTCAACTGCCGTGAAAACTATAAATACAGCGCTTATATATCTTCCAGGTCAGGTCGTCAAAAACTCGCCGTTTGAGTTGCATTTACCTGGCTACCAATACTGTGGTCCAGGTACTAAGCTAACCAAGGGACTTGCTAGAGGTGATCCCGGTATTAATCCTCTAGACGCTGCGTGTAAAGAACACGACATTGTATTCTCGCGAAATTGTGAGAACGTTGAAGCGAGAAATGCTGCAGATCGCGTACTAACTAGTAAAGCCTGGCAGCGCGTTTTTGCCAAAAACGCTGGAATCAGCGAGAAAGCGGCAGGACTAGCAATAACTAACGTGATGAATGCCAAAGCGAAACTCGGTATGGGGTTGAAGAAGAAACCCAGTTCAAAGAAGCGGAAACCTATTGTGGGAAAGAAACCAGCTGCAAAAAATAAACTAATAGTATTTGGAAAGGTTGTGAATGCAACTAAGAAAGCAAGGAAGCGAAGAAATGATGCAAAAGTCGCCATTCAGTTTGCAATCAGAGGTGCACAGGAAGCTGTCAAAAACTTGGGCGATAAATATAAAGTGCAAATCCACGTGTTCTATCAATCTCTTCGAAAGTCACTGGTGTTTTGCTACTGATTCCAATTTTCGCTGGACTCAGTGCACTTGAAGCTCTCACTGGTGGAGTAGCAGGTATAGCTAAGCAGTCAACGATGCAAGCGCAACCAAACAACTACTGGCAGAAGGTCAACGTCATAACAATGAAACGGAGGCTATTGCTCTAGGAAAAGGTTCACACCTAAAACCCTATAGGAAAGGATTACCGAAAAGGACCACCCACTGATACCGATCTATTCAAGAATGGAAGAATACAAGAGTGAAAGAGTGAAAATTTATGGTTGACGTGCAATTACCCTGGCTTGAAATGGACTGCCGTTGACATACCCGCCGAAGAAGTGAGGCCCATATAATTCGAGATACACTAGGCGGCGCTAATGCAGTCTACGTTAAAGGATTAAGTACGTGCAAAATGTGAAAAATATGGAAGATCTGGGCTGCCTTCCATTAAAGAAATTGTGCAGCTCAGTTTTAACAAGATGCAATCACCACCTTCAATGCTGGAATGCAAATTGTGCGGTTCGAAGTGCTTTAGCTCTCAAGAACTGAGCAACACAAGACTCAAAGTCTTTTATAATCATTGTGAATTTATGTTTTACCTACGTTTACCTTTATCATATTGTAGGTTAAGATTCTCGCTTGTAAATCAGGCTTAGTCTTTTTCTTGGAATATCGAGTGAAGATTTATTTAAAATTGTTCAGTTAGTTGAGAATTAGTTAAGAATCAGTTGAGCTGATTTCAAATTTCATTCGGTATCTTTCCTTCCAGCGTTAAATATTACAAACAGCGACATAAAAGTTTCTTGTGGGTTCGGTCGGCAAAACAGGGACCATCCTTATTGGCCAAGTCGAAAATCTGTGCCAGGCATCTCACCTTACCGACTTTACCGACAGTTCAATTACCGTCTTTGATAACTGAGCAGTGGCGCAATCTGTCGGTGGCAGCTTGAATTACGTAGTAGTGATGCAGAACTGTCATAGCTTAACTACTTATAGGAATTTTTAATAACTGTTCTGAATAAAGTGAAACTCACGGGTGGTGGTGGAGGAGAGGGCTGTTTAAGAAAACAGAAAAAAATGTTAGCATTCTTGATATGAAGCAAATAAAGATATTTTTTATTACAAATAATAATTATATGAATTTTATATGGGGTAAAATTTCCCAAGTGTCCCCACCTAAAATTTTGTTGGCGCCTATCTTATTTAAACTCCGCCAGATTGTAGTGCTAGTGGACCTCTTTAAATTCTGTAAAGGGGGCCCACCTAGTATAGCGGGTTGTCAAGATACAGGGGCCCGAATTTTTAACGATTCACCCCGACTGCCAACATTCAATTGTACATAACTCCTGTTAAAGTTATCCAATTCAACTTTTATATCAGGGTTTTCGAAAGGTATTTTAACAAGGTTTACAACAAAAATAATCGTTGAACGATAAAAAAATTATTTCACCTTGATTTTCCATTTTAAAAAACATTTTTGTGATTTTCTCCCAATGCGGCATTTTTGATATTTTTTTAGTTAGGCTAGAAAAAAAGCTTGATTTTTTCTCTTGAAAAACACTCCAGAACGAAAATGGGATGGCAAGTATTGGTTGAGTTGTAGAAGGTCATAAGAGCGCGGGTGCCCCGCGCTAACCAGCCACGGAGCTTCTAGGCGTGCTGTAGTGACTCAGTTGTTCTAATAATTGATAAAAATGATTTTTCAGTCAACATTTAACGAATATTTCATTTTATCCTTACTTTCATGTAGCTGGAGAACGATTTATATATTTTCTTAATTAAAATTTACAAATGGTTCCATTGTAGGAAAACCATAGTTAATAATAGAATCATTAACGATTTTGGTGGACGGTTCTGTTTATCTGTTACACTTCGAGATGGTTTTTAATAAGTCGTCTTGCTTCACACGTTTTGGTGAGTTTTTTTGGTGTTTAATCTCTTTGCCTCCAACCATTTTTGACGTGAGTCTCCTTGCCTATCACATTTCGGAGTGCCTTTTTTAAGTGAATCCCCTCGCTTCTCACGTTTTGGGGTACTTTTCGGGTGTAAGTCCCCTTGCCTCTCACTGTGTTACTTAAAAAGTGATTTTTTATTCAGATTAACGTTCACTTTGCTCTTCTCTTCGCGATCTCTTTGCGATTTTTCTCTTCGGGAAAATGTCATACTGTGGAGATGACGAATACTTTTTCAAAGTTAGAGTCGATTCTGAAGAGGGTACAAAGAAATGGTATTTTTGTGTGCCTAGCACAGTCTTTGCAGAGTCGAATCGAGTTTTAAGGTTTTCAGCAGTGGCGGCATGATTTTCTTTGGAGATGAAAAATACTACCGTTTCAGGCAAGTTTTTTTTAGCCCATTGATATAGAGCATCAGCAGTCAAAATCGGATTCTGAGACGACGCGTGGAGACTTGCACGTGCGGTGAGTCTTTTCAAATTGCCCCCGAAATGTGAAAGGCAAGGAGACTCACGTCAAAAACTGTTAAAGAAAAAGAGATTAACACCAAAAAAAACTCACCAAAACGTGGGAAGCAAGACGACTTATTAAAAAGCATCTCGAAATGTAACAGATAAGCAGAACCGTCCACAAAAATCGTGAATGATTTTATTATGAACTATCGTTTTCCTAAAATGGAACCATTTGAAAATTTTAATTAAGATAATATGTTAATCGTTCTCCAGCTACATGAAAGTAAGTGTAAAATAAAATATTCGTTATATGTTAACTGGAAAATCATTTTTATCAATTATTAGAACAACTGAGTCACTACAGCACGCCTAGAAGCCCCGTGGCTCGTTGGCGCGGGGCACCCGCGCTCTTATGACCTTCTGCAACTCAACCAATACTTGCCATCCCATTTTCGTTCTAGAGTGTTTTTCAAGAGAAAAAATCAAGCTTTTTTTCTAGCCTAACTAAAAAAATATCAAAAATGCCGCATTGGGAGAAAATCACGAAAACGTTTTTTTAAATGGAAAATCAAGGTGAAATAATTTTTTTATCGTTCAACGATTATTTTTGTTGTAAACCTTGTTAAAATACCTTTCCAAAACCCTCATAAAAAAGTTGAATTGGATAACTTTAACAGGAGTTATGTACAATTGAAGGTTAGCAGTCGGGGTGAATCGTTGAAAATTCTGGCCCCTGTATCTTGACAACCCGTTATACTGGGTGCGCCCCCTTTACAGAATTTAAAGAGGTCCACTAGCACCGCAATCTGGAGGAGTTTGAATAAGATAGGCGACAACTAAATTTTAGGCGGGGACACTTGGGAAATTTTACTCCATATAACTGTTCTGAGTGTAGTAAAACTTACCGTTTGTTTCCGGCTGACATGTCCAATGGTTTTATCTTTCTTCTAAAAGAAATATCATCTTAGTTAGTAGAAGTACTACAGGTATTTATCAAAATGTTCATAGTTTGATAATTTGTAATTGCACACAAATTCTATTTGATTGAAATTTTCATTGGAATAATTTAGATATTCGCTGACGAAATGAATAGTAGCATTTTCAGCGAGTGACTAATATTATTCTATATTCAATAATGGTGACTCCAGCATAGTGCAGAATTTAGTGTCCTTGGTCCTATAGGTATTAAAACGTAGCTTGGATGACGTAATGTTACTCAGTTAATAAGCTAATAAGCGCTTATTCGAAATTATTAAATGTGTAAATCAATTTCTTACAACAAATAATAATTGAGAAGTGGAAAAAGATATTAAGAATTATTTAAAATGATTGTTTGTGATAAAAAAGGTATTTCTTTCATTGAACCTAGTGCCTATCATTTATTTTCAAGAAGCAAAATTAAATCATTATTTTAACTTTCATTGTATGAGTATATTTTTTACTCAAAGAATTGTTTTTAATTATGCTACGATTATCATAAACATATCCAGGGTTTGGCTATTTTTCAACTAATAGCTGAAAAAAATTAAATCGTCCAACTCTTTAATGTTTCTAGCTCAAAACGGCTTCAAATTTTATAATTTAGAAAATTTGCAAATTTATTGATTTATTCTTCAATTTACAGCTTTGAAAACCTGGATTCATATTTTTTGAAGTGAGTCTGAATCTCTGAACTGTACAATTTATAAAAGTTAAAAAATTTTATTTCGCAGTATAAATGCATTTTATTAAAAATTTTCAATTAAAAAGTGTTTATAGCTTCAATTTTATACGTTTAAATTTTTGAGCGCTTAAATAAAAAAATTTAATTTTACTTTTAAATCTTCATAATTCAAGAGTTTCTAAATTTTATCGGCCGTACGAAAGAGACCGGGGGAGTAAGTATTATCAGTTTGTTTATTAAGTTATATAAATATAATTTTCCTAA